>JAEIFU010000945.1:0-88775 GCA_018904235.1 Lordiphosa stackelbergi
AATCCAAGTTCAGAACAAATTTAACGCAACAAACAGCCTCATCTGACGGCAAGTGTGCCGTCTGATTAACGCTGTTCCTAATAACGCTCCCACCCCCTCCATTCAGCGATTTGGCTTTGTCAGCTGGCGCACTATCATAGGAGCAGACGGTAGTCTCACTCCAGCCCTTGGCAACTTCCCTTCTCTCCCATCCAAATATACTTTCTCACAGTAAAGCATGAATTCGGCAAGCACTCGGTGTGAACTGGCGAGTATTTTGCTGACCCAGGGGCCATGACTCTGATGTAGTATCGAACATTGTGAAGAGACGTGCTTCAAAAGATGAAGAAAGAAGAAAAGTGTAGTTTAGACGGTGACTTTTATCAAAGATTTATTGATATTATAGATGACGCATGTAAAACAAAAAACGGTGTTTTGGGGCTGACATTGGATGCAGAATTTGTGCTTCTCGCTGCCTGTACGAGGAAACATATATTGAAAATTAGCTATACGTTTTCTAAAATTAGCTATGTGACTGAGAGCAAAAGTTTATAGATATTATAGATGACACATGTGACGCAAAGAAGCGATTTTTTCTTGGAGCTGACATTGGATCCCCAAAAAAAAAAAAGTTTGTATGAGATGCGGTATCTATATATGAAGTGTCTTTGCTTTTATTCAACAGAGGCGATAAAAATAATGGCATTCCTTCTTTTGAAAAGTGCCAAGCGAATTCCAATTAAATTTACTATATGTTTGTTGATCTGAGGGTGCTTTGATTTTATACCCTTGGAGAGGGTATATTAAAATTGTCCGGATGTTTGTAACGCACAGAAGGAAACATCTCCGACCACATAAAGTATATATATTCTTGATCAGCATGACGAGCTGAGTTGATATAGCCATGTCCGTCTGTCCGTCTGTCCGTCCGTCCCGTCCCGTCTGTCCGCGTCTGTTTTGACCTGTATGCTATCTCCTCCGTCAGTTTTAAAGCTATCTCAACCAAACTTTTGCAGAAAGTTTTGGTATAAATACATACACATTTGTCGGAACCGGCAGCCGGATCGGATGACTATAGCATATAACTGCCATAGGAACGATCGGTCGAAAAAGTAGATTTAGTGCGAAAAACTTTTTGTTTTCAATGCTATCATCCCAACCCCCGTATTTATAAGTTTTCTATGCTTTCACATAATTTCAGCAAAGCTTTATGCAAATCGGGCAACTATAGTATAGCTGCCATACAAAAGATAGGTCTGAAAAAAAAGTCTTAGTGAGAAAAACTTTTTTGTTTTCAATGCTATCGCTCCCAACCCTCGTATTTATGAGTTCTTTTATGCTTTCACTTAATTTCAGCAAGTTTTATGCAAGTCGGGCAACTATAGTATAGCTGCCATACAAAGATAGGTCTGAAAAAGTCTTAGTAAGAAAAACTTTTTGTTTTCAATGCTATCGCTCCCACGATGTACAAATCTATATTATATACTACCACACAATTTTGTCAAGTTTGATTTAAATCGGATGACTATAATATAGCTGCCATAGGAACGATCGGTCCAAATGTAGTTCTAGTGAGAAAAACTTTTTGATGAATATATCGTATTGCCATATAAAACTGGCGACATATATCATGCTCCAGGGTATATAAACTTCGGTACAGCCGAAGTTAGCTTCCCTCTATTTTTTTATTCTCTCTCTCTCGATTTTAGCAAAAGCTGTCAGTACTTGATAAACTCTGAATGCCTTACCTTAAATAGTTGTATGATGAGCTGATGACAGCGGCTTCATACAAAATGAGCAGTGTGGCCAGAAAATGAGGAAATTAAGGTCATACTAATTGATTTCGTAAATCAGCTTCGAAGCTGATTTCGATTTGCTTTCGTTTTAGTGTGACAGTTATATTAGAGAACTGCTTGACTTGGTCAAAGATGTTCATGGTTATTTATCTGCACAGATCTCCTGGAATTCTGCCCTTTCTCTTTGGATCTGTCAAATCAAAATTTAATCAGGTTCGTTTCACCAACTGCTTTGCTGTTGCTTTCACAAAAGCAAATGAAAAGCAAATCAACTTTCAGGAATATCACTATTGTATGACTCAAGAGTGTAAATGGGAAAGGCGCTTGACTTTTTATGATTTTCTTTTGGCAGGAGAAGAGTGGCGCCTATTATTATAATCCAGCCAGGAGGACTTTTTCCAATTTCTTGATGCCGCTTCTAGGAAAGCACAAAATTATAATTCTGTTGTACTGTGTTACAATCAGTTTCAATAATTTAGCTCTTAGCCACGTTCAGATGGCCAAAAAACAAATAATTCAAAATATATTTTCTCAATTCGTATTCTTACTAAATCACATTTCGCTAATGTTAATCACCAATTTCTGAGCTTTTTTATACTTTTCGGCTATGGCAATCAATGCGGCTTAGGACCAAGAACATTCACAAGAATTCAATTTCCTTTTTTGTATGCCCTAAGCTGGAGAAAAACTCTTTAAGAATTTAAATCAAATCAAATAAACAAATACTGTGAATCGTCACTGAAATAAAAATCAATATGCAGACGCTCAAAAATTGATAGAATGTGAGCCAAGGGGCGTCGCACGTGCCCTGCTTCCGAGAGGGTCACGCCCAGGCACCTGAACAAATACAAATTTGTATTTAGTAGTACATATATTTGGCACTAAAGTCGAGTAATCTTATCAAATCTTTATTCTCTGTTTCGTTTTTTTTTCTTTCAATTTTTGTTTTCATGGCTCCCCAATGCGTAACAAAACGCACCAACCATACTCCCGCCACTCGACACATGTAGCGAAGTCACTGAAGGTGCCTTACAAGTCTGGCGCACTCTGCCCGAGCGCATACGTCAGGATCCCAGCCTAGCATCGTTTCGGCAGGAGCACGAGCGTTTACATGGCGGTAAGTGTTTGGTCTATTGGAAACTTTTCCTTTTTAGGTTTGCCAAATTTCCCTTTTTTTATGTGTGTCTTAGCATTATTATTTGTCTTGCCTTGTGTGCGTCGTGGTCGTTGTTGTTGTTGTTGTGGGTTTTTTTTATGACCGCAATTATTGTTGAATTTTTTATTGCCATTTGCGTGGTCGGCATTGACATTGGGGGGGACTACAAAGTCCGTTTCAGGCTCAGCTTATTTGCATGTTGGAATATGTATGTATTTTCAAGTCAAAATGCGGCAACTGTTGATCACTTTAAATTGTTTAATAGACTTTACTATTTTTGGAAGACAACAAATTATGCTAATACTTCCATGAGGAAGTACACAAATTTAAGTAATTTAATTCGTTCGTATCCTTTACGCTTAATGAAATTCACTTGTCTCAGCCACATCCTTGGGGTTGGCCATATCCATGGCCATTCTGGCATATTTATAGCCCATTTTGCACAACGCGTCGCCACATTAAGGCAAAGTAAACGTTAACCTTGCGACAGTTTTCAGTCTGCTGGCGAGTCCTGGCGAGTGCTGCTAATGGCTCAATTTACGCACAAATATTTGCTCATTCCACACTTCAATGGAATTCATTTTCATATATTTCCAGATGTCGATCCTTTGCCCTCCGAGGATGTGCCCGAACAGGATGAAGAGCAGACGACAGCCTCAAATAGTCATGATAATGATCAAATGGATGAAACATCTGCCACAAAGATCCCAGCAGCCACCATCCACGGCTTCACGCAGATTGGCATCAATGTGACCAATGAGGTGGGACAGGTTCGTGTACTGGACGGCAGGTTCGTAGTTCTGTGCTTTTCGAGTGCCAGTTACGTAATTAGTGCAACCAGTTTTCTGTGATTCCTAGGGATCTGGAGAACAACAATGAGGATCAGCAGGATGAGGGTGAAACGTCTGGCAAGAGCACGGTAAATTCAAAACTTTTGAGAAAAGTTGATTTTGCGTCTAAATCTTTTTGTTCCCATTTTAGTTCAAAAAGTATTTAATCTGGTTCAAGATTGCTGTGCTGGTGGTGGTCTGGTGCGTTTTCACGGCCTTTTTGATGTCCAACAACGAACATGTGGATCAGCTGAGTCTCATAAGTGTTCCGGGAAATGGCTCCGTCAAAGGTGAGCTCAAAAGCTCTTTTGAAACTTCTTTAAACTACAGTGAATATCGCTTATATGCAAAAGTTATAATGCAGCAATATTTTTGCATGTAAGCGATATTTGCATTTAAGCGGTTATCGGTTATATGCAAATCATTTGCATATAAGCAATCTATCGGTTGTAAGCAAAAAATTGCATATAAGCAATTCAGTGAATTATGCTCGTTTTATTTTAACGGCACAGAGTTAATACTTATGTGTAATTTAGCTATTATATAAGGCTAACTTAAATCACTTTACTTTTGTTTCAATGTTTTCAAAAGCGGTAATATTATTATTATATAGGAAAAGTTTCAAAGTAGTGAATATAAATTGTGTAGGGCCCCTTTTGTTAAGGGATGTTTTGTATTGAGCAAAATAATTATCCTCAAATGGATTTTAATTTTCTTTCAATACGATACAATAATACAATATTCTCGTCCGAAATAATTCCAAATCAGGCAAGTTTATTGTCACATTGGATGTATTCGGCATCTATTTAGATTGAACCTCGCAAATTCGGACTTTCATGACATTTGAGATTTACGGCACTAACAAAATCAGTATTGCTTCTGGGTCTTGAATTCTTTTAAACTTTCATGCTTGCTTACCTTTGGTAAAGCCTTATATAGAGCATTATATATGCAATCTGAATTTAGTTTCCACCGCTACGACCGCTCCAATCTGGAGCATAGTCTTCATTTGTGCCTTAGCGAGCAAAACTGGTCTATCAACAATTCCAAGTTGATAGCGGATTTGTTTAATCTACGACAACAGTGCTGTCTTTAAGTGTACATGTGTTTCTATTCCTTTTGAGCTTGATTAGTTACAACACCTCGCTTGCATTGTTTTTTAATGCACCAAATGTTGCAGAGCCTTGCTTTATCCTTCGCAACAAGCAACTATTTAATAACACGGGATTCTCTTCTTCCAGCTGCTATGTGTCAGATAATCTTACAATTTGAAGTCGATTTCTCATTTTTTTTACATGTGTGGAGGGGGGTGCCAGAAGGATTACGGCCGCGTGAAAACAAATACAGGTTGCCCATATTCGACGGACCCATGTTTTTTTTTTTTTTAAAATCAAAGAAAAAAAATAAAAATTTGGCGGTTGGCAATCTTAATCATTTAATTTGTTCCAAGTAGATTTGTTTACATCAATTTTTGAATATGATATCTCTCAAATGGCCGCCTCTGGCGTTGATGGCGTATTGTGCCCTTTTTGCAGCATTTTCCATCGATTTCGCCAACATTTCGGCCGGAATAGCGGCTATTTCTTCACGAATGTTGTCCTTGAGCTCTTCTACGGTCCTTGGCTTGTTAACGTAAACCTTTGACTTCAAACTATCCCCACAAGAAGAAGTCAGGCGGCGTCAAATCGGGCGAACGCGGTGGCCAGTCCAAATCACCACTTTTCGACATCAAACGGCCCGGAAACAATTTCTTCAGAAAATCGATTGTTATGCGACTTGTGTGCGGTGGAGCGCCGTCTTGTTGAAACCAGAACTGCCTCATACGCTTTCGACGAATAATTGGCATCACAAAATTGGTCATCATGTCGCGATAACGCTCCTGGTTGATGGTAACAGCATGGCCATTTTCATTTTGGAAGAAAAACGGCCCAATGACCGTTTTCGCACTAACGCCGCACCAAACTGTGACTTTTTTCGTCATGAAGAGGCACTTCTTGAATCTCCTGAGGATTTTCAGTGGCGAAAATACGGCAATTTTGTTTATTTACGGTCCCATTTAATGGGGAAAAGCACAAAGTTGAGTTTCACAATTGACTTGCTTTACAATACAACCTGAACAACAACAAGAAATAGAACAAGTTGAGAGCTTAAACTCCTACCTTCCAACAGTCTCAGCATACCTGGCTGGTAGAAACCTGTCTCTCTTCTCTGGAAAATCAAGCTCAACTATTTTCACTACTTCGACCGAGATAGTGAACACTCAGCTCAATGTCACTGTGGACGGAGGAAAAATTCCCACTATCAAATACCCAAAAATCTTGGGAGTGGCTTTTGACAATCTCTTCTTCTTTGCGAGGCACGCGGAGAACACAGCCCGCAGAGTTAGAGAAAGAAATGGGGCCCTCAAAGCCATAGCTGGAAGCTCTTGGGGAAAGGAGAAGAAGACACTGCTGGTCACATACCAGGCAATAAAGCGTGTTCTGTGCGACTATGCGGCACCAGCATGGACCGCAGCCATCAGAGACACACAATACAAAAAAAGGCCCACTTTTGCAATCGTTCCGCTGAACTCAGATAAATTGTCCGCTTTCTCCCAGCACGTCAGGCTTACGAGATACATATCTGCATAAACGTATGTTTAGCGAGGTATCTTTACATTTGTTGGTCCTGTGGCCATATTAAGTGTCCTATTCCAACCAAATTTGTTTTAATGTAAGCTGCATTAAACGACGTTACAGAACACGAAGATTTGATTTTGCTGATAAAGTACAAATTTTTGGATTTTAATATTGAAAATGTGGTTATTTTTTTGATAAAATCAATTTTTTCCCAAGTTTAAATAATTCTGAAAATTTTTTTGCTGATATTAAAAGTCTTAGGAAAAATAGCTGGTTGTCCTTTGTTTCTTCTTATTTTACAATTACAATTGTTGGTTTTTGAGTCAATCAAAATCGAAATTTTTTCTTTTCTTTTCTTATTTGTTCAGCTATCAGCAACTGCTTACAATTTGCTTACAACCGATTAAAATAGTACGCAGAAATTTTAAATTTTATGTAAAATGTTTGCTTATAAGCGATATTTGCTTAAAAGCGATTTGCATACAAGCAATTAAATTCTTATATCAAAGTTGTGCATAATGCGCTAAAATATAAAACTTTTGCATATAACCGGTATTTGCATACAAGCGGTTCGTCATATAACCGATATTTACTGTAATTAAAATATTTTCTTTCTAGTCTTTCCCATTACCACATCCACACTGCAGCGCATAGGATTGGGCCTACGTGGTCCCTTCCGTTTGCAGGAGAATGAGTTGGTCATCAATGACAGTGTTCCCTTGCCTGTGCTGCAGATTCAGGTGATGCGCACCTACTTTGACTCGTCGGGAGTAGAGTTCTATACTGAGAACGCCAGTAAAATATGGCAACTGGATGTGGTCTATCCGGATTTAATAGATTCGACCAGGGATACCAAGAAAAAACGAACCTTTGAGCTAACACCCATTGATCCCATTCAATTAGCCGAGGCCTTGAATGGCACTCAATTGAGTTTCCAGTTCACGAGCAGCATTGAAGGAGAGCTGCCGCTTCAGCTGAATGTAGATGAATCACCCATTTATAAGAAGGATGGAGTTCTCTACGCCGCAGCTGTTCTTTGTGGCTTATATGTAATGATCATTTGGGAGATTGTAAATCGTACATTTGCTGCCATCATAGCCTCCACTCTGTCGTTGGGTATATTGGCTGCCCTGAATTCCAGACCCTCCATGGCCACTATAATGGGTTGGATTGATGTGGAGACTTTGTTGCTGCTCTTTGGCATGATGATATTGGTGGCCATACTGTCCGAAACGGGAGTCTTTGACTATCTGGCTGTGTATGCCTATAAGATCACCAATGGACATGTCTGGCCGCTCATCAACTGTCTGTGCCTATTCACGGCCGTTCTTTCCTCATTTCTGGACAATGTCACCACAGTGCTACTAATGACGCCCGTTACGATACGACTTTGTGAGGTGATGTGCCTTAATCCGGTGCCCATTCTGATGTGCATGGTCATCTATTCAAATATAGGAGGAGCCTTGACACCGGTGGGCGATCCGCCCAATGTAATCATTGCCTCAAATAGTTACATATCGAAGAATGTAAGTGGTAGACCCACGTTTGTAGGCATACACAACTACTTACCTTTTTTTTTCTAGGGTGTAAATTTCGCTGTCTTTACTTTGCACATGTTGCCCGGAGTCCTGCTGGTCATGGTGCAAACCTATATTCAATTGCGTTACAAATTCCGCAATATCAGTGATCTACAGTTTAAGGATTCACCCGAAGTGGAGGAGTTGCGTCATGAGATCCATGTGTGGAAACGTGCAGCGGCCAGTTTGTCTGCCTATTCCAAGGATGAGGAATTGGTACGCCAGACCCTAATGAAGAAGGTTAATCGCTTGAAGCGAAGCTTGAAGAAACGCATGACGGTTGTAATTGAACCAGCACCAAACTATGAACAAACTTTGGCCAATCTGCAGGCAAAGGTGAGTAGTGCTGGACATGGAAGGGCTGCATTAAGCTCTTATATGACTTGTCTGAGTTCTCATGTAAACTCACGCAACTAAAATATCAGCTTTAAGGGTTTAGACATACAAATATCTCAAATTAATCCGTCTGAGCATGACCTTTCCAAACCCAAACCACAGTGGGTTCATTTCATTTGATTGAAAGCATTTATTCAAGACAAAATTTCGGTTGTGTGGTTTCAAGCTTCTAGTGTTCTCAATGCATTTCATCTCCACAAAATTTTTCCAAATTTATTAAGGACAAAATTGCTTTCGAAAATGTAGAGTCAATACTAGTTTTTCATATAAAATTTGATCCTAATAATACTTCGCGAAACCTTAAACCTCCTTTTGTGTGGGGTACAAATTTGGTTTCTCATGATTTTCTTCGTCATTGGTAGAAAAAACATATGGACTTAAACCATATTTTTCACTCAATTATCCAACATCCCCAAGTTATTCCTCCTGAAACGTGATAATGTTGACATTTTACTTAGCTTAGCTCATATTTAAGCTCTTATTTGCAGTCATAGAATATTTATAAATTAAAGACTTAGAAATAACTTAAATCTAATATGGCTGGATATTCCTCAACCTCCAAAGCAATTAGGTTCTTGAAAGCTTACAGCTGATCTCCAGAAACTATATTTCAAACTGGTGCTTTGCGTTGACCACGATATCTCTGGACTTGATCATCCAATATTAAAAAAACGGGATTTCAATAAAAAATTTTAAAATGTGGAAATTAATTGAACGAATAAGCAGTGTAAAATTTTGTGACAAAATAGAAGCTTCGCCGAAAAAATAATAATTAATTTTTCACACAAATTGTGCCTTAAACAATTCTAAAACAAAACAATTGAGAAAGTCGGTCAAGCCCGACTATAATATACTCTGTACCTATAGTAGGAGCTGAATGCAGTGCTGCAGCTGCTCTGATCTCTACGTTTCTCTCTCTCTCCCTCTCCGTCCCTCTCCCTCTCTCTCTCTCTCTCTAAGATTGTGGTTGTGAAAGGGTGTGAGGGGGAGGGTCACTTATTCACTTATTTGCTCATAACTTGAGAACCGCTCATCTGATCTTTATCATTTCTTCGGCAAATCGATACATATTACTAATGACTAACTATCTCTAAAAGGTACGAATCATCTATCTACAAAACTGTGGGAGATATGATGTTTTTTCCATATTGCGGGGGCGGGAGGGGCGTGGCAAAAATTGAAAATAAACTTGATCTGCCTGCAAGTATAAGAAGCATTTGTCCCATACATGTCAAACCTCTATCTCTTACCATCTCTGAGATCTGTTTGTTCATACGGACGGACGGACAGACGGACAGACAGACGGACGGACAGACGGACATGGCTATATCGACTCGGCTGTTGATGCTGATCAAGAATATATATACTTTATTGGGTCGGAAATGATTCCTTCTCCCTGTTACATACTTTTGCACAAACTTAATATACTCTATGTACCTACGGTACAGAGTATAAGTATTCATTGGTGAGGAAAAACCTTTGATTAGTTTCTAAAGAATATGTTTTAAGGGGCGCCCATGCCCATTCCGCAAGCCACGCATTTGTTGTTGTTTCATAGCAGTCGCGTATACGTCCTACGCAAGCCATAAGCCTTCATACTGCAACAAAATTCAAAAGAGCTCATAAGTGTGCTCTCCTCTCTTTCTTTCCTAGCTAAAGTTTAGCTGTTGGCGAGTGCAGACCTGCAACAACAATCTTATATATTTCTCTCATCTCTCTGTGGCCTGAGCGCTTTTCGCTATTTACGGCGGCACACACACACAGAGAAATTTATTGTAGTTGTTCTTGCTTAAAGCATATTTTGTGCATTATAATTTCATTCCATGCGACCGTTCGTGGTCACCGACTATGAAAACACAGTCTTAAGAAAAACGCCTTTCATAGCTAAAGGGTGATTTCTTAAGAGCTATAGGAAAGTTTTTTAAAAAAAAACACATAAAATTCAGAAAAATGCATGAAATCTTTATTTGAATCGATAGAACGGTCCATATAATTTAATGTTTGAAGATTATTTCATGCAAATGTTGACCGTGACTGCGCCTCAAATGGTCCATCCGCTTAGTCAAATTTTGGCATACTCTTTCCAACATTTCGGCCGGTATCTCACGAATAAATGCTTCAATGTTGTCTTCCAATGCGTCAATTGAAGCGGGCTTGTCTGTATAGACATGAGCTTTAACATAGCCCCACAAAAAATAGTCTAAAAGGCGTTAAATCGCACGATCTAGGCGGCCAATTGACCGGTCCCGAACGTGAAATAAAATGTTCACCGAACTCGCCTCTCAATAAGTCCATTGTTGCGCGTGCTGTGTGGCATGTGGCACCGTCTTGTTGAAACCACATGTCATGCAAGTCAAGCTCTTGCATTTTGGGA
The DNA here is from genome assembly GCA_018904235.1 of Lordiphosa stackelbergi. NCBI lineage: Eukaryota > Metazoa > Arthropoda > Insecta > Diptera > Drosophilidae > Lordiphosa > Lordiphosa stackelbergi. The sequence continues at coordinate 10,727 of JAEIFU010000945.1, forward strand.
CAAAAAAAAGTTTGATATCATCTCACGGTAGCGCTCACCATTCACAGTTACGTTACGATTCGCATCATCTTTGAAGAAGTACGGTCCAATGATGCCACCAGCCCATAAACCGCACCAAACTGTGACTTTTTCTGGATGCATTGGTAGCTCTTGCAATGCTTCTGGCTGATATTCACTCCAAAATCGACAATTCTGCTTATTTACGTACCCATTGAGCCAAAAATGAGCTTCGTCGCTGAACACAATTTTTCGGTAAAAAAGTGGATCTTCGGCCAACTTTCCAAGAGCCCATTCACCAAAAATTCTACGTTGCGGTAGGTCGTTCGGCTTCAATTCTTGCACCAGCTGTATTTTGAAAGGCTTCACACCTAAATCCTTCCGCAAAATTTTCCACGTTGTTGAGTAACAGAGGCCCAATTGCTGCGAACGGCGACGAATCGATAATTGATGGTCATCATTAACACTGGCCGATACAGCTGCGATATTTTCTTCAGTTCGCACTCCACGGAAGCGTGTTGGGGGTTTACATGTCCAACAATGTAAATTTGGTGCGAAATTTAGTCACAATAGCCCGAATAGCCGCTTCAGTGGGTCGATTAAACTGACCATAAAATGGAAGAAGCGCGCGATGAACTTTCTTAACAGAGCACGCATTTTGATAATAAAATTCAATAATTTGCAAGCGTTGTTCGTTTGTAAGACGATTCATGGTTAAATTATAGACCAAACTGAAGATGTTTGACAGTGAAACAAAACACGAAACGTGCGTGAGCGCTTTTAAACCAGTGTTGCCAAAAAGATAATAGCTTAAAAATCACCCTTTAGTTACTTCACAGCTGTGGTGAGAAAAATTTTATTAGATGGTCGAGGCGGGATGGAACCCATGCTTCCCGCACAGCAGGCCCTTAAATATATGCAAAACCGAAAAAAATCTGAAAAAAAAATTTTCAAAAAAATTAAATGTAGTCAATCACTTAGTTTTGATTTTGTTCTTAAGATTTCCGATCTGTGGAATTCAATAAATATATCAGAGGTGTCCTGGAAATCTCTAGAGATTCTCGTATAAACGATTGCACTTCGAACTAAACTGGGACTAATTTATTTGCAAAGTGCCAATGTGGAAGGAAACCCGTACGCATCAAATCTACTTGGCTTTGAGCAGGCGGTTTGAAATCGATCAACTTTCGTCATCTAATCTAGTAGCGGGGTACATTTGGGCCCCTTAACATATAAATTTAAACAGCTTTAATATGAAATGCTAACGTTTATACGAAAACCTCTAGAGATTTCTGTGACACACCCGAATATATTTTTTTAAGTCAATTTTTTTTTTTAAATACCACTTTATTGAAGGCTTGATGCTGATTGTAGAATGTTTTCGTGATGGACAATTTCTGAAAACAGATTCGTGTCAAAATCATCTAAAATCTCCAACCCTTCAATATACTGGAAAAAGTCTTATTTTGTTGCCTTGTGTAATTCTAATTCGTCAATTGTCAAGGACATAATCTCCAAATCATTCAAATGGACGTTTTAAAATTAACTACATTTACCATTTCTTTCAATCTCTTCCTCACAGTATCCCATTCGCAATAAGCCATTGCTGTACAAGTGCACGGCGGCTTTGATCTTTGTCATTAGTTTATTTTTCCTACATTCGGTGCCGGAACTGCAACGACTCTCTTTGGGTTGGACCGCCCTACTGGGTGCCATATTCCTTATCATTCTTGCTGATATTGAGGATATGGAAGCAATTTTAGCTCGAGTGGAATGGTCCACATTGTTATTCTTTGCTGCCTTGTTTATACTGATGGAGGCATTAACCGAAATGGGTTTAATCGAATGGATTGGCAATATGACGGAGGGAATTATATTGGGTGTCGGTGAAGATCAGCGTCTAATGGTGGCCATATTGATTATACTTTGGGTAAGTTTAATTCTAATCTGATGAATTATTTCCTTAATTTGATTAATTTTTTTTTGGTAGGTTTCTGCTGTGGCCTCGGCCTTTGTTGACAATATTCCACTGACCACAATGATGGTTAAGATAACCATATCATTAGCTCAGAATAGCACTTTGAATTTACCTTTACAACCTTTAGTTTGGGCTTTGGCCTTGGGTGCCTGTTTGGGTGGTAAGTAAATGGAGTGAGATTTTAGCGCAGCCAAAAAGTATGCTTTAATTTTTTTGTGTGTGTTTTCAGGCAATGGCACACTAATTGGAGCCTCGGCCAATGTGGTTTGTGCGGGCGTAGCTGAACAACATGGCTATAAATTTACATTCCTTCAGTTTTTCAAGTAAGTTATGTCCACCTTCATTAGTTTACAAATAAAATTTATAATTGATAAGACTTTGTACTAATGATTGTGCTTTGAAAAGCTGAAGTCGAGTACCAAATTTTAAAATTTGGCTTGGGTTTACGAGCTATAATTTTTTAAATAAAATAGTGACATATTTACTATAATTTTATAAACTAAAAAAACATTAATGATTAATTTTCACTGACTCCATTTTTACATTTTTCTTTACAGAGTTGGCTTTCCCATTATGATTGGCAGTATTATAGTCGCCACGGGTTATTTGCTGCTTTCGCATTCGGTTTTCGCGTGGCATTGATAAAATTGCCACGCCCAGTTTTTAGGCGATTTCGAAACAAGGCGCACTTTACCTCGTTACCTAAAAAAAGAAAACTACAACAAATCAAACAAAAACCGGCCCACATTGTCGACACTCATCAAACCAAAAACGAAACAAAAATGAATTTCCATATCTTATAGGTAAACTTTAAGAATTTATTTCCATAAATTCTACCACTAATTAAAAAATAAAACCAAAATTATTATAAAATACAAATACATAAAAATATACATAAATATATTTTTACACATCGTTGTTAGTGTAGTGTGTAGTCTAAATAACAATAAATAAATATATATGTTAATTTAATTATTTAAAAATAACAACGTCGCTGAACTGTGAAACAATTTGTTAAATGTTTAATGTATGAATGTAAAATGAAACTAAAATTAAATGCTTAGAAGATCAATTGGTAGCTTAATAAAATTTTGATGTATTTATTTCAAAAAGCTCACATTTCTCAACAAAGCCCCAAAGTATGCAGCTGTTAAGGGCTAACTAACCATTTTCACTAAATTGTCAACACCTTTGCCGTTTGCCAAGCAAACAAAATGCAACGCCAATTATGCCTACGCAGTTTTTCAAAACCTATTTGCACGTCATTCATTGACCGCTTCACGTCTTGGTTAATATTTGTGGACCTTAAATGGCCACAAAGCAAAGACAGACTATGACGGGGGCAACGCCTATTTATTACATAAATCGCTGGGGTTACATCTTGAAAACACAAAGTACCACATATCTCATGCATGCATGCATCAAGTAGGTAAAGCCAACTCGAGTGTCTTTGTTAATTAGCCGAGGTTGTCATTAAACTTGGAGGCAGCGTAGCGAAGTTTATGCAAAACAAAGCAAAAAGCCAAGTTTGTGGGTGGCGTGATATGTCAATTTTGTTATCGTTTTTGTGGGAGGAGTAGTGTGACATTCGGTAGATACATAATTTATGGCGTTCAATGAACTGTTTACTATATTTGAAAAACGTACTTAATACATAAGCGAATAGATTACAATTACAATGTGCAAGTCGAAAAAGTCATGACCGAACTCAACGGGTTCCCCCTATTTCGGGTCCTAGGAATCGAACTGCATCATTACTTTTTGAGTTATCACGACGGCTCATACTACAATTTTTTTTTAAGACTTTCAACAAATTCGCAATTTTCAAGGGAAAAAAACATTTTCGGACAGTCTCTTACTTGAACAGTGTAGTTTTGTTTGGTGAACTTTCTTCAGCAAAGTTAATTATATTTTAATTTGATTTATGTTTAGAATAACACTAGTTTACACCCAAAAAGACCCATTTCTACTGAAACTCTATTTTAGTGTAGTTTGGAATGCTGATCTCAAAAATCGATTTCAAAAAATTTTCCATCTCCTTGAACTATGTTTTTTTACGTAGACATCTACCATAGATATATAAATTGAGCAGAGAAACTAACAGTCAAATTTACGGTATTTGGTGAGTTCAAAATAATATTTTTGAGGAGAAACTGGTTTTTTTCTTTATCTTTTGGTCAATTTATGAGTGAGCGAAAAGTCAGAACAAAAATGATAATCAAGAACGGAACAAAGTCGAAGCAAACGAAAATTTATTTTTAAATAATCACGAAAATACCACATTTTTTTGCCCTAAATTGCTCACAGCTCCTGTGTTTGTTCATAGATCTTGATTATCGATATCTGGTTTTCTTCGTAGAAGTGCGATTCTCTTAATGGGGAAAATAAAAGAATTTATTTGGATTTATTTATATTTTTCCCATGCGTTTAAATCTTGAATTTTAACAAAAATCAATTTTTTAAATATATATGGTCGTTGAATTCAAACTACTCAACCGATTTGAAAAACAATGTTCTAAGCGATTATTGGGACAGCTGATAATTAGCGTTACGATTCGATCTTGTTCTAACAATTACAAAAGATTTGGCTTAAATTAAGTACAACCACCAGAATTAAATAAAAAATTAATATCTCAAAAACAATGCAATCATGGATTTTTTAACAAAAGTTTTCGAAATCGACTCTTAGATCACCGTTTCGGCAATCATAAATCGTCAAATCGTAAATATTCTGAATAGCCAAGTGACAGTTATAAACTATTATTTTGTAAGAGAACACCATGTAAAAAATTCATTCAAAAGGAATTAATCAAAGTATACACAGCTTTACAGAAAAGCAGAACCCCGTTTATTAGTTAACAATGAAATAATATGCACAATATTTTCTTTTGCAGTAACCGTTAGTACATCTCAATCCGTCTAAAATTTTAGTTTCGACCCTCGTAGGAGATAATACAACAAAATCAAGTATGCAGAATGAAAGCATAATGAATTCTGCTTAAAATGTTATATTCTTATCTCTGATTGCATTATCGTTTTCAAGTAGCGGTAAAAAAAAGCAAAAAAGTTAAATTTTTGTCATGTCTGCAAGTATATCAAAATTATACGACACATGCAAATTTGTTGGATTTAGTTAATATATTATTATACTTTTAATGCTATATCAATAATATTTAATAATTAATAGAGCCACCTTGAGCCTTTGCCACCTCGAAAAGTCTCTTAGGCATTGAATTCACTGAATTTGTAAGTTAATTTTACTCTAAAAGAGACCATTGAGCCAAAATTTTGTTTTTGAGTCTTTTGACATTCTCAAATTTGTTGTAATTGGCTTAAACTCGCCTGGTTAAGATACCCCAAATGTTCTCAATCGGGTTTAGTTAAGGGGAGCACGCTGGCCAATCCGAAACATTCATATGGTGATCTCTTAAGGAGCGCTGGGCTCTCTACTCTTGTGAATAGATGCAGTATCTTGCACAAAAACAACATCTCTTTTCATATTTTTTCCAAAAATGGCAGATATCCTCCAATACGTTTTTGAATTCTCTACTGTTCATCCTGGAGCCTCTGAAGCACAGATCATGCGTTCCAGACGCATGAAAGGCTCCCCAAACCATTGCGGATACGCCTCCGAAATTGCGTTTGGAAAACATAAGTGGATCCTTACCCAAATCTCTCCAATACACAGTGGTTACGCTTATATGGAGAGTGCGGCCAAAAATACTTCCAAAAGAGTTAGCGGGCTGAAACTTGAAATATAAGTGATATAAAATATAATAATGGTTTAATTAAAAAGTGGGCGTGGTTATACACTGTAAAAAATTTTCCGAATTAAAAAAAAAATTTATTTGTAATAGCGAAATACATAATAAAATATTGTGAATGTTTCCAACCTTCTTAAGCTTAAGGTTTATTGTTCCATTAATTGAAACACAGATTTCATTAAATTGGTTTTTGATTTACAAGGTAAAGTTCTTTGCCCAGTTAAAAAAGGGTCAGAGCTTACAAGCAACCTGTGAATCAAATCTGTATTGGTTGCAATTTCAGATATTTTTCTGCTATGCTACAGTCTAAATTTTTTAATATCCTTTTTTTGGCTCCAGCTGATTTCTCAGATAGTTCGATGACATCTTTAGCGTAAATTAAAATTTTGTGAACTGAAGGGGGAGAGTAATACCAAGGATACATCTCAATCAGATTTTAATCTTTATTAAACGCATATATTCTAAATTTTTCAGCATTTATTTTGTATCCTGAAGACATAGTCAGCAATAATGTTGCGCATCTGCCAATTAATTCTTCCTTGATGCCAGTAATTTCAGACACTATATCCAGCTTTTTTTCATGAAAGAATCTTCTCGCCGTGCTTCCGTCATTGGACGTTTTTATTTCCAGTCGATATGAAACATGAAGCAGATATTCAAAAATCTGATATAGGATTGAAGTTGTGGTGAGCCAAATTCAAAACGGTTTTCGTTTCCTTTTACCCAAAATTACCCAAATACAGCAACGAAACAACAAAAACACTTCACAGAAAAAAAGCATTGCAGAAAATGTTACACCTGCAAAAAAAGAAAACAATCACGGCATTTTTTGAGAATTACCGCTTGGGGCCTTAGGTGCAGCTGGAGTGTACACTTTTTCCATTTTTAAGCATCGACCTATTTGGGAAAAAAAGAATTAGGACGGTTTGAGAGGGCCGCCACAACTAAAACTTACGTGAACTTTTAGGAAAAGTCTGCAACTCACATTAAAATTACACAAAACTAAAAATGGACATAACAAAAGGCACACGACAAATAAAACACATACAATTTCTTTTAAATAAAGTTAATACCTTTTCGCTCAAAACGCATAATTCGTTCAATTTATTTGGACACATTTAAAAAACGAGAGCGTAAGTTAAAGTCGGCTCTAACGAATTTCGATGTACCCGTTACTCATGAAAAAACATGTTTAACAGTGTTCCTGCGTTCCTTAGTGTGACCATCCGAAAAGTATGCAACATTTTTTTAGGGTGGGTGTGGTGGTGGCGGGGTTTTTTTTCACTTTTTTGCTCATAACTTGAGAAACGTTCATCCGTTTTTATAATTTCTTCGGCAAATCGATTCATTTTGCTAATTTCTAACTATCTCTAGAAGCTACGAATCGACTATCATTAAAACTGTAGGAGATATAACGTTTTTTCCAAATATCGGGGGGCGGGAGGGGGCGTGGCCACAAAATTTGAAACAAACTTGATCTGCGTGCAGATAAAAGAAGCATTTGTCCCATACATGTCAAACCTCTATCTCTTACCATCTCTGAGATCGAGGTGTTCATACAACGGACGGACGGACAGACGGACAAGGCTAAATTGTCTCGGCTTTTGATGCTGATCAAGAATATATATACTTTATATGGTCGGAAATGATTCCTTCTGCCTGTTACATACATTTGCACGACTTTAGTAAACCCTTTTTACTCTACGAGTAACGGGTATAAAAATAGGGAGTGAACACGTGCTCTCAATACGGCGGCCTATGGGGCCGCCCACTGTGCAATAGTGCTGAAACCCATCTGGGCCGTCAGGACTACATTTTTTATCATCAGAAAAAATTATTTAAATGATAAATATTGAACAAAGCTGTTTAAACAAAATAAAGTAAAAATTTTATACCGAGGCCCAGTTTCTCTTCAAGTTTTTTTCCACAAGTTCTGATTTGTGGTGCGGCTTTAAGAACGGAGCCTTTTTAAGACTCCTCTGACAATGCACTCCGATGATTGCAGCGTCCGTCAAACAGTCATCCGTGACACAGGATTATTGCAACATGCGGCAAGTGTGGAGCACGAAGCAATCGAATTGCTAGCTTTAAGCATTATGCGACTTTTTCGCGGTCAGACTTCCAGAGCTATGCTTCACACAATATTCATTCAGATTGTTAAAAAATTTGGTGATAACACAAGGAGTTCGACCGACACTTGCGGACATGACAAAAATCGAACTATTTGCAATGTTTTCAGTCGAGTGCTTTGATTTTGATTTGAGGAGTACGTACTCCAACATTCCAGTTTCACGAACACGCTTCACGAATTGACCCACAAATTGAGTTTTTTTTGTTAAACGTATTATTTCAAATTTCGCACAGTTTGAGTCGAGGACTCACCACTTTGGAAATATGTTTTTAATATATTTCAAGTTTCTTCAAGCGAATAGCGACCCATTTCGTAAATGTCAAAGTTTTTACTAAATATTAGACGCTTTCCGAACGACATTTGACGTTTTTAAAGTCAAATTATGAATAGTATAAATTCCAAACACTAGATGGACCACCCGTAGTATGCTGATTACCTCATCTCTATTGAGAAGCTGTGTACTGAAGTGCAACATTCTCAATTCTTTAAGGATTGGGCATCTGCCCAGCAAATGCCATATGTCATCGTTTTCTTGGGTGTAACATAGGGGGCGTGATACATGTTCCGTTCGATTAAATAAGTTTGACGTCAATTTTATTAAATCAAAGCAAGCTTTTATGATCCAAGGAATTTTGTGCGCTAATAGATACAGATATTTATTGGAAACTGTGTGGTAGAGATATTTATATGTCCTCGAGGTGCTAGAGCATTGTCGATGGGTTCGTTCCCTTAAGGCCTTGTGTTTCAGTGTACTGAGTATGGTCGTGCGGAAAGTGTTCCATTGCCTTGCCGTTCTTAAAGCACTTCGCCAGTCTAGTCAAAAAATATTGCAATCCGATTCCAGAGGTAATTGGGTAGGCGCTGATCATCGCGCTGAACATCGTATAAAAATCGTATATTTATGCTCATTTTTCTCCAGCTATCTTTGTCAGTTTATCTTAAACTTCAAATCTACAAAACTCAATATATTGATTTTGTCTTGGACAATGACCTTTTGTCTACGATATATCATTATTTTCTGCGCATTTTTCACTTAACCCAGCCCAAACCCAAAATTTTAAATCATTAATTTTAAGCCGGTTCAACAACTTTTGTTTCGCAAAAAACAATTCAATTTTTGAAAAGCCGTCCCTGTCGCAACCTTTCACATGGCCCAAACCCAACTTCCACACGTAATTGAAGTGCCAAAAAAAAAAAAAAAACCAAAAGCCAAGACTCAAGTGCGCCAATTTTGAGCAGACTTGACGTTAATGGAGCAAAAGACAACAGCAGCAGCAGCCAACAGCTATCAGCTGGTATCTGTTTCAAACTCTTCAGCTTCAGCGGAGCGGCGCATGCGCCACGTTACGTGATTTACACCCAAGCTCACTTGGCGCGTGTTGCATATCCAAAACGTTTCACTCTCCATTTCAGTTGCAGAGCCGACGCGAAACGGGCAAGTTGTCCCATGTTTAAGCTCTCAGACCAAAATTGTTCAAAAAACAAATAGAAAAATTTGTCTATAAAAATACTGAAACGTAATTGAGCCGTTTGTATGAGTTTTGTGTTGTGTATAAAACAAAAAAGAAATTGAAATTGATCAAATTGTGTTACCAAATATAGCCAAGACTCGCTTTCATTTTTACAACAATTTCTTTGCTTTGTTTATTAGCAACAATTTGTTAAACAAATACAAAATAAATGATATATAAAAACCAAAATCAAACTAAGACAAGGCCGCAAGCCCACGCCAAAGATCAAAAAAATATTCAAATACCATAAAAATATATTTAAAAAAAACTAGCAAAACTTAAAACCTTAAAAAAAGCCTCATTGAACAAAAGTGAGAGTGATTTCCAAACAGTTGACGTCGCCGTCGTCGCCTCCGTCGCTGTCGTTTATTTTTTTGTGTTTACTTTTTCATTTTAAACAGAGACAAAATATTTACATACATATGCATATGCACATATAATCAAGTCGGAATCGAAATATTTGAAATACTTTTAACATATGACGCATCACTGAGTTGCTGACCCACCTCAAGTCAAGTCGGCGGATTGCGTAAACTTTTTTACAGTTTCGACTTGCGCAAAATTCTGTGCAAAATGTAAATGTTGTAATCGCTTGTGTCTATTGCAGTTTTTTCTTAAATGCGCGCAACAAGTTGTTCAACTGCTGATCATGTTTTGGCCAAAGCAATACCCGGGCTCTGTTAGCCTTTGGCTGCCTTTGCTTCTCTGTCTGCTCCACAATAGTAAGTAGTAAAACACCCAAACAAAACAAAAATTCACCAATTTTATTTGCTTTAACTTTACAACCGGTTTGGCGTCCACTCAGCAACTCAGTCTAATGGATTGAGGAGTCCAAAGTATGTAGCATAAGTAGACTTTGTTCAGTCCCCGAAACCCAGGCGCGTTTGAAGTTGTTGCCGGTCTTTGTGTCAAGGTCGTCGATGCGAGATGCTAGTGCTCTGATGTCGGTTCGCATTTTGTAGTCGTTTGACTTGTTTGTGGACAGTTTCGTCTCTACCTGTGAGCCAGTAAATAGATAGCTATTATGTATACTTCAGTCAAAGATCGTTTGAATTAATTTGAAAGAACAACCTTGTTGAGATATGAGGCAACACTTAGAGTGCTTTTTATTAATGTAAAATGGATTGGTGAACAGAAATTAACCAGTTGTCTACAGAACCGTGAATATTTTTCCTATTCCATAGGCTGAGGAAAATGTGTTTTTGTTGAAAAACACTTATTGTTTTCGGTGCTGGAGTTCTTAAATACTACATCGTCGAAGAAAAGAATCCAATCTCTTTTTAAGAGTCTCAATCTGAAAAGAAAATCCAGATGGGTAATCTAGTTTTTAAGAGCCTAAAATTTAATTTTTCAATTAGATTCTTTATGGTTATAAAGGACATAGCAGAAGGCCATTTTTTTTTCCAATTTTTTGGGCCAAATGTTTTTTTTGTGGGGTAAGATATTTTTTTTTTTTTTTTTTTTTCAAGTTTATAGTTTTTTGTTGGTTTTTTAAAAGTCCTTAGCAATGTAAAATTTTTGCAGTGATATCGGGAATCATCTTCACTGAATACCAATAAAATATGTGAATAGTTTTAGTTTATTTTATAATATTGAGCACACTGTAACTACTCACACAGACTTGAAGAATTTCCCCTTTTAAAAAAAAAATTTAATTTACCCCCAATTATTCGTTTAATTATTTTTCACATGAAGTACACTTGGATGTTTACAAAAAATATATGTTTTTTTTTTTTTGTGTATGTGTCGCAAAAGGCTAACACCGTAAAGAATTATTTGAAAGTTTAAATAGTTTTTTTGGGCCTAAGAATTGGCAATAAAAATGTGAAATAATTATTTTTTTTAATTGTGCTATGGACACTTGCAACATATATTAAACCCATCCAAAACGGTGAAGCGGTTCTTAAGATAAACGAGTTTTTTTATTTATCTTTCCGCCTTCATAGCACTACTCCAATAGCGATTAGAAAACTAACAATTTAACTAACAATCTCATTGATGGTAACAACATATTTAATTTTGGTGCTGATCGAAGTGTGGGCAGTTTTTGTATGCTTATTCTGCTATGCCCTTTAGTTTAAAGACCTGTTCTCAGATGCCATAAGTATGATTCATATGAACTAAAAAATTTTGGTAATCTCAATCTAAAGAAAATAACTTTGCCTTCTCGTTCGGTTTATGTTCTATACAGAGGTTAAGAAACTGTTCATAAACCGAAGACTCAAAGACTCAAGACTTAAAAAAGAATGAAACTATCCGAAAAATTTAAAATACAAATTTTTCGAAAGTGCTTGAAATGAAAGCTCAAACCAAAATATTCGTAGTGCCTGGCAGCAAGCGTTTGCGATAGTGCATTGTGCAATCCAAAGATTTGTGTCCATTGAAACACCACTATGCAAAAACTGCGGTTCTCCCCATAATTGATATTCCAAAATTCATTTAAATCTTTCAATTTGCATCAGTGTTTACTTGTCTCATTTTACTTATAACTTGATTATCGCTTATACGATTTTTATCCTTCCTTCGGCAAATCGATAAATGAGCTTATTTAATAAATAGAAGGTGTGGAACATCTATCTACAAATTGTGAGCGATATAAAGAATTGTGGGGGAGGGAGGGCGCGTGGTCTGATCTGCCTGCAAGTATAAGAAGTATATATCCCATCCCACCTAGCATTTGAAAGATCATTTTAACAAGAATCACCCTGATGTGTCACTTTCGAGCCCTTTTGATGATTAAAAGAAATTCATTACATGGGTGAGTTAAGGAAGACTCGAAAATGACTCATACAAATGCGATTTATTTAAGAACGACTCGAAAAAGAATCGCAAAAAGGAGTCGAAACTAATCAGAACAAAGGCAACTATTCGTCGACCAGTTTTAATACACGAAAAACCAATAGAGACTTCGACAAACTTCGCAGATCAGCAAAAAACGTATACCATGACCGTGTTAGAGCAAATATTGAGAAAAAACAGTTTTTCTTACTAAAACCATTTTCGAACGAACATTTGTATGGCAGCACAAGAAGTAGTCTCCGATCCGGTCGGTTCCGAATATTCAGCGTGCAGTAAAAGAAAACTCTGTGCAGTTTCATAGGGACTAGTTCGCGTAGAACAGACAACGGACAGACGGACGGACGGACGAGACGACGACAAGCTTAATCGACTCAGCTGTCATGCTGATCAAGAATATTATACTTTATGTGGTCGGAGATGATTCCTTCTATGCGTTGCAAACTTCTGGGCAAAATTATAATACACTTTTCAAGTGTATCAGAAATGACTTTTGAAGAGTCGCGGCTAGGCACCATTTTCTCCCGACAAAAGTATCCTGATCAGAAAATGAGCGCATTTATGACTATTTTAATCGGACAGAGGACTCGAAAAAAACTCGAATGTGATCAGAAATTTGATAAAATGTTGGCTGGGATACATGGTAAAGCTCTTTCGCTACCACTATACACAAAGACTTCTGCCAGTTTGGAGTTATCTGTTTTTGTCAGTTTTGGCACTTGTGTTACCTTTGGAATTCCCGAACCTCCCGGCATCTGCGAACTTGCAGAATATATGCCAATCGTGCTTATGATAGAACCGGGAGGTTCTTAAGACAGCTGTACAGTCGACCATCCTCCTTTGTGTCGTGTGTGTGTCTTGTTTTAAAAGTATAAATAAATAGACTTAACGGTTGCGCAGTTGACACCTCTTCTGTCAGAAATTAGTCAGCTGTTCGGTCTCCCTTACGCTCTCTGAGTGCATGTGGGAATACGCCCGTCTCGCTCTAACTGTGATATATATGAATAAAATGTTTAAGGGCCGATTTCTCATCTTCTACATAGAGCCATATGTCACATAAACATAACTAAGATCTGACACAAAGCAGCTATATGAAAGATGCGAAATTGGCACTTAATGTTTATTTTAGTCTAGTGATTTTTACATGTTTGCTGATTTAGCAAAGAACCAATATATTTCTAAACGTTCGAACTCGAACCTTGGTTCAGCGACCTTTTGAACTTGCTCCGTGAACCCGAACACAAAAAAGTTTCGCAGGTTCGTACCCCGGAGTGAATCCGATTTGTAGAAGGTTTGCAGCCCTGCTATGTACCTTTGGTACACAAAAGAGTTTGACCGTTTTACGTTGTTTAGGAATTTAGAAGTTGAATGTTGGTATTTAGGCTTTGAAGGGTCAATTTGGAGCGTACACTGACCCCAATCGTAATAAGCTGTCAATTCCGCGGTCTGAAAATTGAGTTCATCGGAGAGCTATGCATTATAAGACCGTCAAAACGTTACAAAATCAACTCGATTTGGGACAATAAAAAACAATAAAGCAAAAACATTGTTCTTCAAATGAGAAAATCCATTATTACATTGTTTGTATTTATCTTTAGTCTGATGTTCTTGGTTTTTTCCCTCTGTGTAGGAGTAGATAAGCTCTGAACTAGATCAATTAAACGGTTCTTAAACTCAACTTAACTCAGAAACAAAGTCACATATTTTAGATTTAGATTTTATTGAGCGATTTCCTAGTGCTACAAGATAAACTTATAAATTAATGCACTAGTCACAAACATACAGAATACAACATTGACAAACATAATCCGACTTAACTGATATAAATATAATTAAATTTAAATTTTGTATTAATTTTTAATTTAATTATTATTATTTTTGTATAATATCTGATCGTTAAGTTTATCTACTATAGTTCAATATTTCAGTAGTTCGTTCAGTTCTTAGTTAAGTCGTCGTTAGTTGATTAGGATGGTCGGGAGACGTGTCTTCTGAAGAAGCCATAATTCATTCATCCGAAATTTTTCGAAAAAAACTGGTTTCGTTAATTTAGAAGCCTTTGTAAAGCCGGGTTTATCCGCACAATACTTGATTAACTGATTTAAATAAACAATTTTTTAAACATTATATAAACTATTAAATAGCAATAGATTTATTAAGCTGGGAACTATTCAACTATCATATATTTAACTCATACATACCAGTGAACGACTGGACTATTTAACTAAACGTCCTACTTGGCGTTCTTTTATTTTGTCTTGATGTGTTGATATAACTATCGTTTGGCAGAATTGTTCGTCCACTACTTTGTATTCCGCTTTCCAATTTAACACCTTTATACTTGATCTCCACACCAATTGCCGTCTTATGCGCTGCTGTGTATTGTGCATGCTTCTGCATACTGCAGGAACAGGATGTTAAGCTACTTCTTTAGCAAAAATTTGACTCAGCATTTCGTCTTGAGTCCATCAGTTGGCATATAGTGTAAAATATTGTATAATAATAAATGAGAGTCCACCATTTTAGGATCGGTCTTGCAAAGGTATAAAAACACTGACATATTTAACGGTCACCTGGGCCTCTAGTTAATTTACTTAAGAGATGTGTGAATTTTCACACAGGTCATGCGACCTTCAAAGTGAAATCGGCAATTAAGCGGTAGAGCAGCATTATCTCACGATGACCACAAAAATGGTTACATAAGCAGCAGGCCCAACAAAAATATGACAACAGTTTGAATCATCATTCAAAGATTACTAAATGACTAATTAAATGTTCCATTCTCTTCCAGCCCCAAATGCATCCACATTCATTGTGCCAAATGAACTACCAACCCTATTATCCTTAGTATTCTCTAACATACCACCGATTAAGAAAGGTAAGAGCCAATTTAGAACCCTGCAATTTATTGGATTTAAATACAAATTATATTTTATTTAGGTACCGATTCCCGTCTCGGTTTTGGTTTTCGCCTGGGCGAAAATGCAGATTTCCAGGTTCTCGTTGAGTTGGGACCACAGAAGGAAACCCGACCCATTGGTGAGCCCAGCAAAGATGACCAGTCTTTCAATAAGCGTCAAGTGAGCTCCAGCGAACAGAAGGCCCTGTTGCGTCAACAATTCAAACAACAATTGAGAGAGGAGGCCCAAAAATTAATGACCTCCACAGAACGAAATGCAGCCAGTTGGTTGGAAAATTGGTCGAATGGTATGAAACCAGCCAAAGTTACTCCACAAAATCAACCACCTGTGCCAGCAAATGCAATGGAGCAACTGCAATTGCTTTATAAAATGGCCACAGGTTCTACAACCACTTCAACCACTTCTGCACCTGCAATTGAACCTTCTTCTGTTACTTTAGCTGGTCTCAAACTAGGTAATCCCAGTGGTTTCAAATTGCCACCACCTGCTTTAATACAGGACACAAATGCTTTGAGTAATAACAGTGAACCATTCAAATCTACGGCTGAGATTACCAAGGAGCTAAGTGATGTGAGTTTGGAGGCTGAGTCTTAGTTTGAGTACTCTGTATAGATTTTAATTTGTTAAGGGGGGAGAGATGTTGCTGTATGCCACAGGCTCCTTTTGTAAATAAACTACATTTTTCATAAATAGTTTAATGGAGTTATCTTTATCTGAAAAAAGAATAAATTATTCTATTGGGCACTACGACTTTATGAAACTCGCCGCAGAGGGAGAACCTGAATGAATTCTTGGCTTAAAAATAAATAAAATTCACAACGTGATGCCACTGTACCAGTACCAGACGCATCCATTAAGCATTTGGTCTTACCTCCTTTGAACTGAAGATTGTTAGCAAATTTTAGCAGAGCGACACCTTAAGGAATAAGGAATTGACTAGGTCAGGTTTGGAATAGACCAAGTAAGTTATATTTTCTGATTTGAAAAGAAGATCTATTTAAAGTTTTAAGCTTTTATACAGCCATTGTCCTCTACAGCTATTGGCATTAGCTGCGTAGTAATCTTCGAATTTGGACACACTTTCTTAGGCGAAACGATCAGCTTAAACTTCTCTTTGAGGGCTTGTAAACATATCGGATGATCTGAAAATCGGAGTTTCAAACCAAAACGAAAATAAGGTTTTCCTTTGGCAACTGTTTTATACGATTTAAACTTTGACTGGGCATATTTGATATTCCCATTCACGCTCAGACAGTTTGGCAACAGCCGCTGGAGCCGCGATTTTATTCACAGTACAAATCAACCTTTAAACGTATGCTGCAAAAGTGGCAAGTTCAACTAAATGTTTGGTTTCATCAGCCTAAAAGTAGGCAATACGTAGTAAAGTAAGTAACAAGTAGAATCTACATTGTAGATATTTATGTAGAAGACGAATTATGCTAACTTTTTTTACGATATTCAACGAATGAAATTAGTTAATAAAATAAATTTCAGATGTTGTTCCAATCTTAGCAATTCAGAGTCAAAGCATTGCCTACAACATAGAAAAACAAATAAAATTTTGTAATACAGGGCTTTAATGAGCAATTGTAAGGTGCATCAGAAAAAACGGCAGCATTTGGTCTAGCATGGAGCCCGCGTCCCTTTGCCCAATTTCAAACTCTGATTCTTTAGTAGATTTTTTTCTTTCTTTTTTCTTACTCTATTACACCTCTATTGCTTGCCTCCGTCTGTCATGTTACTCTCTTATGTTTCTATTAGAGCATCAGTAACGACATCCTTCCTCCTCCTCTACCCCCCCCCCTTCTTTATCTCCCCCCCTGATTATTAAGTCTCTTCTAAGTACATTTAATCGGGCTTTCGCCTAAAAAGACTCATGTTCAGAATTAATGCCCCTGAAGAAGCAATTAACCTCCCATAACTGATATTACGGAAAATAAGGAAGTCGTGATTTATACCCCCATAAACGAATTGTTATCCGATATCATCTCCTCCGTTTTAGCCAAGAGTTTTCCTTCGCGCTGGATTTTCTGGTAACCATCGGTGGATTTTCATAAAAAAAAAAAGTTATGTTAAATTTTTGGTTCTTCCCAGCCACACAAGGTGGTAGTTCATTGCTAAACAGAGACGTTGCTAACCCACATGGATGAAGTCCTCAAAGTGGTATTGACTGCGACCTTAACCAAATGAAGAGACAAAAAAATGATCGTTTACTAAATCAGATGGCAAAAGTTAAGCGAGTTGAAACTGACTGTTAAAATCCAAAAATATTTAACGCAACCTTCTAATCTAGCAACCGAATAAATACTTTTCACTTTTCAGGCCTTATTCAGGCCTGTTCCCGTTTTCGAATTCGATTGATCGGAATTGGATTGATTGGATTTGGCCGTATCTTTTGGTCATCAAGAGGGTCGAATGAAGTTTAATGGAGATTTGAAGATAAAAACCGAAGAACACAGTCAGTTTTTGGGAGCAAGTACATTTGACAGTTCCGATTCCGCATGATTTAATCGGAATCGAAAACGGGAACAGGCCTGATAAAGTGAGAAATTTAAGTTTTAAAATCCAAACGTTTTATACCAAAACCTCTAGAGTTTTCTGCGTCACCCCCGTATACATATATATTTTTAACAGGAAATACAAAATTGTATCTTTTACAAAGGCTATCTCTTTAAAAGATATATTTTGAAATACAAACTTGTATCAAATTCCAAGGATATATCTTTAAAGATTTTTGAGTAACTAAATTCAGTGTTGTGGAAACGGCAAAAATCGTATATTTACTAAAAAAATCTGGATTTTTTGACTTTTAGTTTTAAAAAATTGGGCTTGAAGTGAAAAAGTGTAAGGTAGTTATTTGTATGTTGTTGTTTTAAGTTATAACAAATGGACTATAGAAACAGTGCAACTTCTGTTTTCCACTTTGTCCCATTTGCTAAAGAGTATATTTATCTGCTTTCTTCTTCTTCTTGATTGGCCATCACAACCGTTTGACGGTCTCGACCCCTGCAACTAAAGTCCGCCAGTCGTTTCTGCTCCGTGCGAGCTGGCACCAGTTTTTCACACCAAGCTTAGAAATTAACACCAAGCTTGAAAATGTCTTTTCGCACCTGGTCGTCCCACCTTAGAGGAGGTCGTCCCACCTTACCTTGTCCCAGCTCTTTCACATTCCTCTTGTAGACCATTTTTGCTAAAGTTTGTTCATCCATACGGGTAACATGTCCCAGCCAGCGATGCCGCTTTTGCGTTATGCGCTTGACTAGACTAGTGTCCCCATATAGCTCATACAGTTCGTCATTCTTTCGAACGCGAAAGTCCTCGCCAACTTTCAAAGGTCCATCTGCTTTCATTTGAACAAAATTGCAAGTGAAGGCTATAGAATATTGCAATAAGCTTACGGGGAACATGCTCCAAGCGCATAAAATCATGTATCGTGCTCTGTATTTGAGCATGGTGTACTAAGAGCTGCTACAACAGGGTAAAACCATCGCAGGGCAACTCTACCGAGCTCAGTTTGAGCAGAGCATTGAAAAAATCGTTCAGAACACGAGCAAAGGCATGACAAGTTACTTTGCAACATGGCAAAGCTCGGCCACATGTTGCGCAACCGGTCAAAACATACCTTGAAACGCTGAAATGAGATGTCCTACCTCACTATTGTTTTCGTCGGTAAAGCATGCCCTTGAGGATCAGCACTTCATCAACTTTAAAAACTCAAAAATTGGATCGCATCAAAAGACGCATCGTTTTTTCGAGATGGTAGCCGAAAATTGACAGAAAGAAGGGAAAGTAGCTAGCCAGCTTTGGACAATACTTGGAAAAATGAATTCGTAACAAATGAAATTTTTGAAGAGTTCTTTACAAATTTAATTTTTCTTTTAGTTTTTGCAACCAAAAATAAATCACTTCAACTCTCCTTTAAATGTGATAAACTTTATTAAAAGCTTAATAAATCTATAAATTAATTACATAAATAATAAAATACATATACATAAAGTTGCTCTATTTCATTAAATGTATTTTATGTAACTAAACTAATTCAGATGTCTTCTACTTAATAAATTTAACAATAGCATTTCCATGCACAGAAACTGATACGGACTTCATTTCTTTTTTTACAACACATTTTTGAACTAACACTCCAAATCAGAATTCTGTGCACTCCATGGACATTTAGAATACTATAAATCGTCTAAACTAGAGATGTACATGCAATGTAAATTGTAAAATATTTGTCACTAAAAAAAGTAAATATTACTTGTCAGTATAGTCAATTTCCATAAAGCAGACATCCAAGTGTATGTGGTGTGTATGAGAGTGTATGAATATAGAAACTTTACAGCGCTTGTAAAAATAATGTCTTTCATTTTGTTATCCTCTGTCGTTTTTTTTGATTTTTTTCTCTTTGTTTTGCTATAAATTTGTTGACTAAAAATCTCAAAAGTGCTGTAGAAATACAATCTACGATAACTTGTGCGGATGATGATCTGAATTTGTGGTGGGATGGTCAATTCACATGCTCCAAAATGCGATAATTATTTTGAACTCTTCAGGGGCACACCCTCCTCTTGGGTAACATCACTGATCTTCTTGCGCTCTGGTGGATTATTCCAGGACTGCAGTTCACCGCTGCCCATGGCCACAAAGACCAAAGCGGCAGAGATATAAGTGAACGCCAGAATCCAGAACACAATTTGCCATGAATGGAAGGATTTCTAAAAATAAATAAATTTTAAAACTGTTTTTTTTTACTCTCTTCTATTTGATGTTTACTCACATCTTTGTAGGTCAAGGAACCCACCATCCAGGTGGAAAGGAAACCACCAAAGGAGGATAGGGTATTAGCCAAACCAAAAATAGTTCCACTGAAATTCGGTGCTATATCCAGACCATTACCTAGATAACCCGCCGTAACTGCTCCATGTGCAAACAAAGCTAGTGAAAAGATGGTCACAGACCAGGTGGCATCATAACCCAGAAAGACTTGAACAATCATGAGTAAACCGGGTATGACCAGAGCTGTAAGACAAAGATCCGTTTAATGAAAGTTTCGGCTTAAGGATCAAAGTAAACTTACCAAATGCTGTGAACAGTTTTCGCGTAGCTGTGGTGCTAAGTGTACCTCGTTGACGCAGATAATCGGCCAGATAGGATGAGGCAACTGCCATTATATACTTGCCCAGATAGGGTAATGAGGAGAAGAGACCATTCTGAAAAGTAATTAGAATAAAAGGTTAAAGATTTATTTTAAATGATGTTCCGTTGATATGAACAAATTGATACTGTTGTCTCGCTGCTTTATAAAAGCAATTGTGCTGCTCGGGCATGAGCTATACAAAAAATATTTGCTTACCTGTTTGATATCAAAGTGTAGAATCTGCGACATAAATGTGGGCAACTGGTTGACCACAGTGAAGAAACCAAACACTGACAGACCATGGCAAATAATGATGGCCCACACGGCCGAAGAGCTGAACAACTGACCCCAAGGCACATGACTGGGACGCTTTTTGGATGTGGATGTGCCAATGGCTTCCTCAATTTCACGTCTCTCCTCGGCCGAGATGCGTGGATGAGTGGCGGGAGTTTCATAAACAAAAGTGAACCAGCACATGGACCAAACCAAACCAATGGCTCCCGTCAAATAGAAGACGCTGGCCCAGCCAGCAACTGAGATAAGGTAGCCACACACCGGCATGGTAATGGCGGCGCCCAAAGAGGAAGCTAAATAAGAAATATTATTATATAAAAGACTTTCTTGCCACCCTCAAATATCAGGCTTAACTTACCCATCATATTCGACATGAACTTGGAACGATCCATTGGAGGTATCCAGACAGCAGCCACTGGATGTATGGCCGGCCACGAGGCACCCAACATAAAGCCGAGCACCACACGCACAATGATGAGGACCACATAGTTGATATGCGCCGCCAGCGGCGTAATCAAGGTCAACAAACTGGCCCACAACATGGAATGTCCAAAGACGCGACGTCCACCGATCAGCTCAGCCAGACGTCCACCAGGCAGCTCGGTGAGAATGTAGCCCCAGAAAAAGCAGCCCAGCACAAAGTTGGTCTGATAGGTATCCCAGGGAAAACGCTCCTCATACACATCCACGCCATCGGGCGTGGCGGAGGAACTGTTGTTGACACTTGTGCCATTCCCCGTTAGACTGGAGTTGTTTGCTGTGACATTTGGTCTCACCATATCCACAATGGCAATTGTGAGATTCACCCGCAAGGCATAGTTCAGCATAAAACCTAGCATGGTCAGGAGATTCAACACTTGACGACATGATAGAGCGTCTGAAAAAGAAGAGCAAACGAAATTTGTATCAGATTAGATGCTACTGGGTGATCACCGCACGCGGCACAAGCCAAGAACAAGTGAATACATAATTTAATGACCCAGTCAAATCGGGTCTAAGCTTAGACATGGAATATTTTTATAGGCGAAGCGTGTATCAAGTCAGGCGACTGACCGCTTTGCTGATACTGACAGCGAGTCTTAAATGAATTGAAATCGGAAATAAAGTACATTAAATATGTTTGAAACAAGTACATGTCAGGTTATCTGTATGGGAATTTCAAGGGACTCTCAACAGCAGACTTTGGCTTATTCATCCTAACTTAGTGAGGTATATTTTTAACTATTTGAAATTAAAAACTGTTACTTAAAAAAAAATATTACTAAGTTATTTATATCAGAATAATTTTTAAAGAAAAATAATACCCAAAAAAAAAATCTCTAGTAATACAAAAAGTTCAAAAAATAGTTTCTAAGTTCCCAAAAATACCAAAACGGGTCAAAACTCTGAAAAATACTATATAGAAACAAATACTAAAGAAATTATTTTATTGCAATTTTTCGGTACGGATTCGATTTCAACAAGTTCGTACGAATTCAGTTAAAAGTGCTCCCAAATGCACAACTTTTGTTATCGATTCTGTTCTTCCCCCCCAATTCGTTCTGCAACTCTTCACGTGGCAGTAACAGCTGTAAATCGACAAACTTATCGGTTATCGCCCCAGCCAAATCTTTGGCAATTTGCTTTGATGTTAAAAGGTATTTTGGTTGCTTTCCTCTTTTCGGGAGGGTTTGAAAATAAATTGTTTAAGACAAGAATTTAATACAAATTAGTAAAACCCCCCATCTCCTACAAAAACAATCAAAAACAGCACAGAATAATTACAAATTGTTCATAGAAAGGCGCCTTATCTCCAGTGCGACATTTCCCATTTACTTTTCAATTCACGACCCATACGTCGCGGTTTTATATCGGCCAAATTTTTGGAATTTCCGGAGAAACTACTTTTGCGATTTAGCGACGAATTCGTAAAATTTTTGCGAAAGCAAAATGGGATAGCAAGGCTGTTTTAGATGAAAGCAAATACATTTCAAAGAATTTTATAGCATTCAATTTTAACCAATTAAAAGTGTTTCTAATCATGTGTACTTCAACATAAAAGATTATTTTTTTGTCATCTGCCTTAAATCTCGAACACGTTTTTCGAACTGGCGGCCATGATATCTCCAGTTACACTGAACCGATTTTGATGATTCAAAGTGAAATCGACGCAGAATTGTCACCATTCTGGTCTGATCCTTAATCATAATTTTAAAAAATTTTTTTACTATTTTTTTGTTACACTAAACTACAAAAAAGGGCCCAAAATCGAATTTTCATTTTTCAATGGCGCCATTTTGTCAAAAAAAAATCACAAAAATTTTTTCGAGGGTCAGACCAGAATGACATCTATACTGATTATAACCCCGTTTTTAGTTTTCATTTCACACAACCTGGAGACGTGGAATCATGGCCGCCAGCACTATACCTTTTTTGTTTGGACACCCACTTTGACGGCCGAAAACTTTTTGAACAGCCCTCGTATAGAAGCAGTAAAAATTTTTTTGTTTACTCTAATCTGATTGTAACATAATACAAAAAACAGAGTTGGCAAAAACTCTTTGCGTGTTCAGATAAGATTTTTTTTAAAATGGTCCAAAAAACAGCCTCGACATAGACCCCCTTAAACAATTTCAGTTGAATAAATTTTGTATTAAAGTGAATTTAAGAAGAAAAAGAAAGAAGCACCGAGAGAGAAGATCATAAACGCTTATTTAAAAGGAATTCAGACTAGAAGCGATACGCTGGACCCACTTCTAACAGCTCCAAAAAAAAAAAAAAAAACACAAAAAAACTAGCAACTGGGAACCGACCGACCAATCGAATGCTTCATGATCAAGATTTTTTGGAAATTTGGCAAGAGTCTTAGCAAAATGGTAATATAATTGTATCCTTATTTTCTGGCCATAATTTGCTATTAAGAGGTTGTAGGGAGATAACGGACTCTTCTCGTTCCTACCTAGTTAATAATTCTCTACGTGGAAGCCCTAATGACTTGAAATACAATAGCTACCCAACTTATGCAAGGGGCTTAAGTAAGTAGTAGCCTGCACATCCGTCTAAAACTGCAACAAGAAACAAACTCAACTAATGGGAAAAGCTAGTTCCATTCTAAAAGCGAAAATATTAAATACTTTAACAACCAAGTTTTTGAGGTCAACAGCCTCCTGTTTTGTTCACAAAACCTCCCGGTTTTTATCATGAAGTCAGCCGCTGCCTCCTCTTGCCAGCATTACCATAGCTGCTTTGCAATTCCAAGGCAGCATAGGCAAAAAAACAAGGCAGCATACTCCAAAAGACAACGCCATGTTGACAGAAGCCTTTGTGCGTTTGTGTGTGTGTATACCCAAATGGCCTAACTGTATTAGTAAGAGAGATTTTATTATCATAACACAATAGCAATAGTATCAGGAAAAAACGTAAAGAAATACAACAGAGTGTTAAGACTCTGCTGTGGTTACTAAAGCTTAGGTCCCACAGGCAATTAATTTCCTCTAATTTTGATGAAAGTTTGAGTAAGTATCCAAATATATTGTTCCATCCTCAAAAAATTTGATCAAATATGATCCAAAAGTTCCCCTAACTTTGACTATTTGGCCAAGTTTTCATCAAAATTGGGGCAAATTATTTGCCTGTGTGAACATAGCTTTACAAATTTTCCCAGGGAGGGAAAAGTTATCAAAGGGCATAGCCGGATTTGTAGGGGAATCGGCCCCCAATGCTTTTAATTTTTTGAGTATGCAGTTTTAAAGTACATTAACCGAATGTAATTTAGCGATTTTTTCGTTACCTTTTTTTAGTATACTGGCATCATTTAGGTTTGCCGAAAAAGATCCTAATGTGTTAAGTATATATCCATTTGTAGTTACAATTGTAAATGGTTTACATATTGGCTTTTTTTTTTGACCTGAATATGACCTTCGCTGGTACTCGATGTTTGAACTCTTTTCATGATGGACAGAAGTTCCATCAAATATCAAAGCCAGCCTGTCAGTTAGACCAAATAATTGGCTAGCCATTAATCCAGTATGATGTTCTGTTGGATATTCGGGAATTCGGCGCTATTGCTGTGAATGTGCCATGGAAATGATTTCGGCTTTCACCTGCCGTAATCTATTATTTGTCGCCTGGCCGCTATCTATCGAAAATAATCAGACCCGCCGATATCTTAAGTAATCTTTACAAGAACGTGGACCCCAATCCAGTTATAAATGAAGACAGCGACGATGACTGAATCAATGAATAATATACATATAAATAGCAACAATACTGAATATATTTAATATATAAATTATTGTTTTAATTAATTTTAACCACCTTCCACAACTTTTAAAATTCTGAAAAAATTACAGAAATTGTATCTAGGAAACGACAATTGGACATGTAAAAAATGAAAGTGGAACCTCAACTAGAAGTCTTAAATAAAAGGTGTTAAATATTTCGCGGATTTTTGTAGGTCGCGGTTTTCAGTTCAAAAATCTGAAAAACTATCCTGGGGGAATGTATACATGCCAGCTTTGAACAGAAAAAAATTTGAAATTTTTTTAACGGATAGATAACTCGAAAAAGCCTTGTGGTTGAAATGATAAAAATCGCTGTTAAAAATTCAGGGTTGGTACTAGAAGTTTTAAAAAAATCGCTTAATTTCATTCGGTTGATGTACTTTAAAACTGCATACTCAAAAATTAAAAGCATTACAAATCCGGCTATGCCTTTTCATTTCGGTCACGTGCTGGGTGGTGTTTTTATAAAATGGTTCAGTTCTTTTAAGCATTTACGGTACTTAATTTAGAAATGCACACATACGTACCGAGGAACCGTTTTTTTTTTTTTTTTATTTTTTCCGTTTTTCTTTTTATAGGTTGATGGAACCTTTGGTTTTAGCCCAAGCTTTTCTTTTTAAAAACAAAATTTTTCAAACTTTGCCGTTCGGATTCGGCGTTAAACTTTTCGTTTCTTTGCTGAAAAATTTAAAGATTGGCTTGGCCCCTTTGATAAGCTGTATAGCCAATTTTACCATTCCTTTTTTACATACATATCTTCGTTACACTATTCAATTGAAAGTCTTTTAAAACCAAAAATTTCATTTCATCAATAAAACTACTCTTCATCTTCAAGTAACTGCCACATGTCTGTAGAAAAACAATAACAAAGCCTGATGAAATCCCTTGTTTTCATTACATGTCACACTTAACGATCACTAACGATAAGCGCATTAATTAGGCATATTAATGAGCAACGACGATAAAAACTCAATAACAAAATACACTAACTGTCAATTGTTTGACCTCAATAGCATAAAAAATTGCACATCAATTTGATTTGAGAACGTTGTTGGTTGCAGGCATACGGATTTGGCTGATTCACAGCACAAGCCGATGGTCATTAAGTGGCATCATCATAATCGCCTGAACCTGAACCTGAAGCTGAAGCTGAGGCGGAGACCTGGTGCCGGTCGTCTGAAGTGTCTTGCGTTTGTCTGTCTGTAGTTATTAAGTGGCAAAGTGCATTGTGCTTGGAGAGAAATATGTGAATTCATTTCAAGAGCCATTGAACCCGACAAAAGCAACTTCAATTTGCGTTATATTCGCGCGTGTGCAAACATATTTTGTGCAACTGTCGGCTTAGTTTGAAGCAAAAATAAAAAGGTAGCAAAGTAACAGTGATTGTTAGACGTGTTATCATGGTCTAGTCTAGGGAAACGCCCACCCATGCAGTATGATTAAAGCCCATATCAAATGTTAATGTCATGCTACGACATTCCACTTGTTGTGTCTAGACAGGCCATCAAAACGGGCTCGCATTCAAATTAGCGCTCGAAGAGAATCCCCAACTAATCTAGATTTTTGTATGCCAAAATAACCAGAAAAACGTGCACCTAACAAACGTTTGCCCAAAAACCAGTTGCCAACTTTTTTTTTTTTTGATGAATACCAAATTGAGAATAAATAAATTTGTATTGTGAGAATATATCAATTAGCATGGCTTTTGATTGTTTTGTTCAAAGGCGGTTTTGCGTCAGGAAAAATTTGTCGATAATGTCGCAATGTTAATTTTTCAGACATACGTGGTGTTTAATGACATATGACACCTTTAAATTAATGCTAAGAGACGTGTGTGTTGAATTATAGTACAATATATAGATAAGGATTTGATTTATTTATTAGAGGCAGGCTCTTAAATCAAAGAATATATTGTATTTATATGAAAATTGTTAACGGGTAAAGGACAAAATTATAGACAAAATTCTACAAATCCAAGTGGCACTCATGAGGGTATCTCGATCTAAAATCGCAATACGTTTTCATTAAAAATTTATCCGTAAAATTGTGAGTATATTTAATAAACAAATAAAATCTAGAGTGCAAGCTCGGAAAATATTAAGCAATTTTGTTTGGAATCATTGGAACTTTGGTATATACTCAGAATACTATAACAAATTTTAAATATTGGAAACAAATTCAAGCACAAATTTTTCAATTGTCTGTACGTTCGATTATGCTTAATAAGTTGTTCCGCTGAGGCCGAGATCATCCAGAGACCTAACAGTGATTACAAAAGGGTAAAGGTGGGAAGGGGTGCTTGGGTGTTGTCTCTATTTAAACCAGCCGTCAATTTCAATTTGATATGGGCTGGTTAATTTGATATTTTTACAAATATCATATTTTTCATATCATTTCTAT
Organism: Lordiphosa stackelbergi; assembly: GCA_018904235.1. Taxonomy (NCBI): domain Eukaryota; kingdom Metazoa; phylum Arthropoda; class Insecta; order Diptera; family Drosophilidae; genus Lordiphosa; species Lordiphosa stackelbergi. The sequence goes on from JAEIFU010000945.1 coordinate 37,918, forward strand.
GCAATAACGTTTCATTTTAACCGACAATAATATCAATTAATTTGATATTAGAAAAGATTAAACGAATATTTTTTTTATTTTCGAAACTCTCACAATGGAATGAATAGAAAACGCGAAATCGAAAGAGACAGATAGAGTGTAAATCGAAACTTCAAGCAACGTAAAGAAATGTATAGGTAGGCTCACAGCCATGTGCCCACCAGAGCGGGCAAACAAACGAAACGTTTAACGAACCGTTCGCGAAAGCTAAGAAACTATTCATATGTTTTGTAGCTGTTACTATAGTCAGGGAAAACGAAACCACTAACTTTATATTGCCGAAGAGCGCAAACGAAACGATTGGAATATTGTTCTCCCGACAGCTGCACTGCGTTGGAACGTTTCGGAACAAAACGTATACTAAGAAATCGTTTGCGGAATGATCGGCTTTTAGTTCTACTTCAGCTGCTAAATTGAAGAAATAAAATAAAAGCAAACGAAAACAACAAAGCTGAGAGAAACAAAGAAGTAAGCAACGAAAAAAACAACTAAGTGTATACAAATTGAGCAGCAAACGTTTCCGAACTATTCGCGCTCGTTGCATATCGTTCCGATTCCCTTTGTCCGCAAATCAAGATGAGCGCATTTCGCTTTACGTTTAGTTTGCTCTCACGAACGCAAACTGAACAGAACTCATTTTTTTTACAGTTACATTTTCTCGGGTTTTGTTAGTATTTCGCTCTGTGCAAAGAAAGAACCCAGCAGACCAGCAAGCGAGCATTTTGCGTGACTATCGCAAAATTCTCACAAACAAGTCAAATTTTTTATCGCAAAGCACTCGCACACGAGCTTTCCTGCGAGAGCTTTGCAATAAAAGGTCGAGTGCCCTGCAAAACAAACAATGTAAATAATTCAGTAAATCTTGTATTCGGCTCGCTAGAAATATTACAAAAGTATCGCAAAACGCTCGCTAACCTATTTCTTGCGACTATCGTAAACGAGTCTTTCACTGCCACAAACTGAACGACATATGAATCATATTTCTATCTTTTTTGATCCAATTGCGAGAGTTTTGTCGGGTTAAGTATCGCAGTTCACTCATTTGCGATATCGTTTGCGAGCGTTTGGTCTGCTGGGAAACGAAACGATTCAGAAACGTTTCGTTTAGTTAGTTTGCCCGCTCTGGTGCCCACACACATGCCTGATAGCTTAGTGCGGTAAGATGGCATGCCAATTTGTAACGTTGCAGGTGGTCCCGAGTACGATCCCCAGTCAAGGCGGCGGGGTGAAGAAATTATAAATTCGTTCTTTTTCTGTTTCTATAAAACAATAAAAATAGTGCTTAGCTAAAACAAAACTTATTAGTGGATTGAATTGCCATTTATAATTATTTTTTTTCGTTTTGTAATAATGAAATTATAAAATATCAATTTAATCTTAGAAATATCATATTGATATGGCCGAAAATTTCACTTTGATTATTTCAAGTTTGTCATATCGATTTTTATTGATATGAAAAAAATATACTATTGAGCCCCAGATCATATCATTTTTTTTTCTGTGCAGGTCCTCTAGGTCCTCTTTAAAGAATGGGTTTTTCCAGATACTGCGTTCGATTCCTAAAAAGTAAATGCTTTCTATCTCCTGCTTATTCCCACAACTACGCAAGAAGTCAAGGCTATATGACCTAAGTGCAGTGCCAACTTATGACTCGTATCATAGTTCTAATCCTGGACGCACGTGTAGGAGTTGGAAAGTCTTGCTTGGTGAGTATTTTGGTCAGAGTGATCGGGAGATGTGACAGCCAGGTGCTAGGTTTTATTGTGGTTCTGCCCTAGTTCTTCTTTTCCATTGTCTATCTGTGATGATTTTCTGCAGTGGTCTTTGCTGAACCTCTTCTGCTGCCTGGGTGTCCAGGTACCCAGACAAAAGGGATGGAGGGTTGTTGGATTTGGTTCAATGCTTTAATATCAGCCTGACTGTCGACTAGAACTGAAATGATTCCTGGGGTTTCGTCCAAGGTGAAGATTATATTAGTCGTTTTCCCTGCCTCGAAAAAGCTAGCTAGTTCTTTGGAGAAGATACCTGCTCCTGTCCCTCTTCCGTTTTTGAACCGTCTGTATAGACTAGCTATAGCCACGCCTGGTCCGCAGGGTCCGAACACATTTCTCTATTCACACTGAAACAAGACGAACGCATGTCGAGGCTTGAGTCAAAAAAGCAAACCGCTTTTCAATCGCTGGCCAGCGGTCGATGAAGTAAATCGGAGCTGGTTTGCGACGCTTTATTTTTACACACCAATAGACCCTCACTTTTTGCCTCGCTCTTCTTGACAAACCCTGGTGTAAATGGTAAGCTCGTTCTCCCTGATGGTACTTTCTGGCTTCCAGTGCTCTCTCTTCCCGGAAACCAGGTTCTTAATATGTTGTACCATTTCTGAAATGGTATACAGAAGTCTCTTTCCTTTGCCTCTGCAGTAATTTCAAGACCGCCTAGAAGTTATATCGCAGGGATCCCGTTCTACCCAGACAAGCTGCTCGTTGAACCTTATGGAGGTTGTTTAGATTTGCAAGTCTGTTTATTCCCATAAATATTTGAACTCTAAGCCACAAATATTTACTTTGGCACCCAGACATAATTCAGACCAGAGCGATTGGAAATTCGATTTAAAGTTTTGTAACACCTGTTTAAATAACACACATACATAAGCACAGTTTTATAACTTATCTGACTAATATGGTTTTTGCAGCTAATTTCTCAGAATCTCATAATCATAAACATGTTTTACCTCTTGGCGACCTTCTTGATTAATTGTTGCCGCAAAGCATATTTTTTTAAGTTTCACAAAAAAGTTTTCAGATTTTTTTAATGTTTTGTTCTTGGGCCATAAATTAGTTGAAGGTTGAAAAATGAAAGAAACCGGCTAATTCACTTTGCTCCTGTTCAATCTTCTGAGAATTCATCAGTTAGTCAAATTTATATTTCATTTTAGTTTTTGCATTTATTAGCTTTCGTTTATTTGGTTTGCTTCACCGAGTACTTTACTTTTTTGAACTAACCAAAAAAGAAATATATAAAATACACAAAACCATAAAATGCTCATAAAAAGAAGTTAAAAATAGCAAGCAAAGTAAACGGCAAAAGATCAACCAAGAAAAAAAAAATGAAAAAAACCAACTTTTTTTTTTGAGGGCAAACGTGATACTTAAATTATTTTTTATGGTAATTTCGAACAGTGTCAGACATGTGAACATGTGAATCTCAACACGAGTTTGCGGTTGAGTCATTAGAGAAGTTCATTGAATCAATGAAAATTTGCATATTCAAAATTTTCGATTTTTCGAAAAAGCAATTAATAAATTTGTAATTTCTTTCCGGCATATTTATTTGACATGAAACATATTTAAAAGTTGTCGACTTTAGATACAATTCCCACGCTGCTTTATCTTTGGTTTTAGATTGTTTAATGTTTGAAATTCTATTTTTAGTGTCTCTACAAATGCGGGCACTGGTACACACCCTCCTCTCATTCTCATTAATTCGAATTTTCTCTTTTGTACGCGATTCCTGACCTTCAAAATTTTGCTTAACCAGAAACAGGGTGACTAGTGAAAGTTGAGAATGTACAACGTTTCATCACTAACCTCGACCCAGTAAATAGACATATTCAGAGGAGCCAAGTAAATAGATTAGTTTTAAATGTAAGGAAGCATTTTTTACATCACATACAAAATTTCCACATGAATTGCTGCTATGCTTCCTGCTAATTTGCTCTGGTGAAATTCTGAAAAATCATTTGACGGTCGTAAGTCAAGTGAAAAATCCACTTCGACGTCATACTAATGCTTAGTATTTGTCAAGGTGCCAACATGCGGGTATATGCATATCTATGTAGAGAAACGTTAGAAGGCGCGCCCTGTCAACCAAATCACGAGCCCACTTTCCAGATATATGTTTACTACACCCACACAATACAGTTGCAACTTTAAACAACAGTTTTGTTGGCCAGATAAGTCGATTTGATTTTGATGTATCTATAGATGACATTGTTGGCTTGCCTTCTAGCTACAATTATTGCCTTTTGTTGTACAACATTTCCGTTACTAACTTGGATTTTCAATGCACAATTGTACGGAACTGGCCTTGTCGGAATGTGTGTGTTAAATGCACTTGCCATTCATAGAACAGTGACTGGTTCTACTTCAAAATTGAAATTGAAATTGATTAATTGCACACAATGTGTCTGGGCAATTGTTATTAATTCATGCACAAGTATATGTTCTTTTGTATCAATCTTTTCTTATCACATTAACTTCAATGACTGCATCTTTCTCTGCATCAGCATTGTCCTAGTTTCATGCTCCTGTGTTGGCATTCAAAAAAAAATTCCATGACGGCAAAAGGCAATAAGTGGGAATGTGGCATGGAAATTTACAAGAAGCGCTACTGGGCACTTGTTGCGCTTTAGTACAAAGTGCAATGGGAAAATCTATTTGCTAAATAAGCACAAATGCTAACAGAGAAGTGTAATTTTTACTGCTTACTATAAAATTTATATGCCCATAATCGAGAGCATTGTACTCAAGATAAGAACTGACAGTGTCAAAAACATTTGGAGTTCAATGTTCTCACTTCAAGCCCATAGTTTAAGTATTTTTAGTCTCAAATCGTACGGATTTGCTTTTCTTCCGAACAAGAATATGTTACTATTTTGACCGAACATAAAGTAAAAAATCTGTCAACTGTGTAAGAATCTATGAATCTATGGTTTGATAGGAACAAGAACCGCACAGCGAACCGAACCTTCATCAGAATTTTACAGGTTTAAAGCAGGGGCCGGCAAAACACACATGCTCATTTTGGCGTTGCGTGTGTGTGTGTAGCCACGCTCTTTAAGCACTTGTTTGTTGTTGCAAAGAGAGCAGGATAAGCTTGTACACTGTCCGTGTGTCGACGTCGCTGCCGCAGAGCAGTATTGTATACACAAAAGATACGGACGTGTCGGACTCTGGTTTAAAGCCTTGACAAATTGACATCGTTTTGTATTGGGAATAATATTCCACAGAATCGAACATTGCATTTCACTTCAAAGACCCACTATCAATTTAAGTATTTCTGAAAAAACAACAAATTATACAATTAGATTATTGCCAACTTTGCTAAGTCTGCAAATTGAATTGAGGACGTTGCACTTGTTCAACCAATGCATACGCTTGTTGCCACTCCTCTAAGATGCAACATATATTATTCTGTAAGAAACTTTTTGATAAAGTATCATTTTGACTTCACTGTAATTAATTTTCTAAACAGTTTTGTTTTCTTTCTGTGAAAAGATTTTTCGAACTTCAAGTACAGATCCATACTTGAAATAAGTCTTATCGAAATGATACAAGAACAAGGATTGTTTAAAGCCTTTCGTATTAGTTTTAACGCTTTTTAAATCAAGAATTGAGCTTCTTTAGCCTTTTTATAACCGTTACTCGTGGAGTAGAGTATACTAAGTTCGTTTCCGTCCGTTCAACTAGATCTCAGAGACTAATTGAAGAAGAGCAACCAAATTGTAGATACAGAATTAAATTGTCCGCATGCAGATCAAGATTATTTTCAATTTTTGACAATAAAAATTTAACATTTTAAAAATTTCTAAAATTTGTAAGAAATTGATCAGCATCAACAGCCGAGTTGATTTAGCCATGTCCGTCTGTCCGTCTGTCCGTCCGTCTGTCTGTATGAACGCGTCGATCTCAGAGATGGTAAGAGATAGAGGTTTGACATGTATGGGACAAATGCTTTTTTATCTGTACGCTAGATCAAGTTTGTTTCAACGCCCCTCCCGCCCCCGCAATTTGAAAAACGTTATATCTCCCACAGTTTTGAAGATAGACGATTTGGTACTTGAGAGATAGTTAGTAATTAGCAAAATAAATCGATTACCGCGAAGAAAATGATAAAAATCGGATGAACTGTTCAGAAGTAATGAGCAAAAACGCGATCCAAGCCCCCCCCGCCACCCCCCCACCCACCCAAAAAAAATGTTGCATACTTTTCGGATACATTTCCCTAAGGAAAGCAGGAGCACTGTTAAAAATGTTTTTTCATGAGTAACGGGTTTATCGAAGTCGGTTAAAGCCGACTTTAACTTAACTCGTTGTCAATTGTACAGGGTATCTTAAGTCGGGCTACTCGACTGCAACGATTTACTTGTTCATTAGTGACATTATTTTTTTTTTACAAAGGTATTGGATATTGAAATCAAAAATACATACGCATATTTTATTTAAAACAATTAACTAACAAACAAAAATAATTAAATATAATTTCTTAGAAAATTTAATGGATATAATTGAATATATTATTTCTTGAGAAAATTGCAATATGTGCAAATTTTTAAATGTGTGATATTTTTATGTTTTGAATGGGAACTTAACTCTAAATGAAGTCTAGTGATATCATTAATATAACATTGGGTTGCCATTTATCGTTTCCAGTAACGGCAACCGCCGGGGCATTGAATTAGCCTAAAGTTTTGTAAAACACTTAAATAAATATATTCCCACACCTTCACAATTGCTGCTTAAGGCTTCGCATCAAATTAGATCCGAAACTAATGCCGGCCACTGTAACAGCGGAATATTGTGGGACCTGAAATATGCCTTTGTCGCCGGGCAACGTGTATGGAAGCATTTTCTTGCTGAAAAATCCAATTGTCACCATGGAACTCTTCCGCGATTGTGGTAAGCTTACTTTCCAGCATCTCTACATACATTTGCGCATTGTTACGGCCAGCCTAAATCAATTTACAACTTGCCTTTAGCACATAAGAAAGCCTATACCATGAGTGACTCATCACCATGGTTGCGCTTGTAGCAGGTCGGTCGGGGATGTCGCATATCACTACAAAGCCGTCTAGCTTAAACTATTTTTAACACTTTATATAAAGGATTCTATTTCTTCGTCCCAAAACTCTTTCTTTTCATAAATATCCATTTGCGCATTCTAGTAATGTTGCTTGTGGAGCAGTTTAGGTACCTTGGACTGATTCTGAAGATGCAACTCCTTTCGGCAAATTTGCTGCATGCGTTGTCGACATATTGGTAGACTTAGCTCCGACTTAATTTAAACGTAGCTCATCAATTTATTTTGCTTCCTATGTGTTGCTTGGTGCTCTCATCCACCTTGGGAATCGCTGATTTGGGCAATAATTTTGGGGACTATTCAAAAAGTTTGGTTACTGTGTAACGACGGCAGTTCTTTAAACTGCGATTTTACCAATTTTTGGACCAGCTTCATGCATGGTTTTGATTTTTATCTTATGTTTAAGGGATGGTTCTTTTGTAAGGGGCATTTTTAGCCAGAATAACATGTTATCACTTGAAATTTACTTGATTGTTATGTTAATATTATTGCTTGCACACCTGTACAATATTTTGTATTGACTCTATTTATTTACTCTTTTTCTTAAAGACAAATAACTCCAAATTGCACATATATATTTTTATACATTGTTTTTTTTTATTAGATTATATTAGGATGCAGTAAAAGAGAAAGAAAGAGAAAGAAACAACCAATCTACCGTTATTGGATCGAAAGAAATAACAAAAAACATTTTGCACATATATCAATTTTACTGAGGTATATATCATTTCTGAAAATTTCGCAAGATCGACTAATAAATAGCCAATACTTTTCGGCGTTTTCTGTAAGAACACAGATATTGTTATATATTTGGGGTGAGCATGCGCTGCTAACATAATGTTGATAAGTTAACATTGATATTAATGCTCTGTTAATTAACATAACATTATAACAGAAAACAAGGCATCAAAATTATATTGAAAGGTTAGTTGTAATTCTAAATGATTTTCGTGTGCTAAACACGAATCTGTTTTCTGAAATGGTCACGTCTAGTTTTTTATTAAGTAATTTGAGCTCAAAGTGGCCTAAAATTACTATTTTAACCCTTTTTATCGCGTTTTGTGGGAAATCCATTCTTTAGTTTTGACTTTCTTTAATATTATTGGAAAGTACAACTCGTTCACTTTGAAATAAATTATCCCAAAAGTTTCTACGGGATTCTACTAATTTTCAACAACACCTATTGCATACTTATGGGCAGTGCAATATAATGTCACATCTAGCACATGTATTCAAAATGCTTTATCTTCGTTTAAGAAAATACTTGTATACGAAATTATCCAAGAGAGTCAAAATAAAAGTGTAGCTACTTTACAAAACTCCCCTAAAAAGGTTCAAAATAGACATTCTAAGAAACTTTAAGCTCAAATTACTATCGACGTGATCTATTTCCGAAAACAGAAAATCATCTAGAATCACCATCAACCCTTCACTATACTGGACCTTGTAGCCGTGAGTATAGTAAAGTTGGGCAGGGGACGACTTTAACGTGCGCTCTCGTTTTAATATTGAATTATGCTATCCTGCAAGCTTAAGAAATACTTCTAACTAGACCAATCTGCTCTTGTTCGAGCTCGACATGGGAATTGTTACTTTTCAAAATATTATCCGAAGAATAGATAAGTGTAAAAATAAATGTGTTAAGCTCCTCAGTATTATCGGTTGAGTGAATCTCATTTGGTTGTTAATAATGCTTTTTGCTTTTAAAACTATTAAAATTTGTTTAAATTTTAATGGAGAAAACCTTTTAAGAGTTATTAACTTTTTGCTTGTTAGTTTTAAACCACATACCCATTAAAGGTAATCCGATCCATGGCACTCTAAATAAATATTATCATTATACAAAAAACACTCTACGTAAATCAAAAACACATGTTCAGTAAATATTTACATATCAACATTCTATATAAAAGAGTCACATGTAGAGTTTGCTCGCCGCCTAGTTACACAGTTCCCGTCCCTCTCCACCCAACGAGGTGTGGGGTATTCACTTATAAATCAAGCTGATCAAAGCTGTGGGTATTACTCATACTCATAAATTATTAATAAAGGTTTGCCGACTTCATAACGAAGTTACTTTTGTGGCCGTTAAATTAATGTCATTATTAGCAAATCGTCTTATTCAATTAACATTTGATGTAAGCATTGTTTAATAACAATTTCACTTTTTTTATCGTTGTTGTTGTCATTCTTTAGTGTGCATTAATTAAGTCAACAAAAACGTTTTTAATTGATGTTAATTAATTTCTTGGAACTTGCTTTGAATGAAACTCTACAACATTACCAAACGAATCGATTGAGGCAATGTCCAGCCAAGAATGTTGATTGTTAATAATTTCATACTACGAAGTAAGTACAAGCTTATTTGTTATTTCCGCTGCGCCATGTGGCACACTTTTTTTCGAGGCTGCTGAAACTAGAAATTAAAAAAAAAGTTCAAGAATGTCCACCGACTGGCTGACTTTGAACCGTCTTGAGCATTTGTCTGAGTTGCGACGATAAGCAGATCAGTGCGACAGTTTGGAAATACTTATTATATAGAGTCAAGCCCCCTGTCTGGCCTCACTCAGCTAGTAAACTATAAATAGCCATTAAATATTACTATTTAATAATCTTTACGGCTGCGACGCGTGTCTGACTTAATATTCAGTATATATATTTCTTCCCTTTTTGTTGATTTACACTTTAGACCCAAGAACAGGCAAATTTAATGGAAAATTATGAACGTTTTACGTTTTCGAAAAGCCATTTTATGACCTCCGATAGCTGTAAAATTAAATGCTTTCTCTAGACATTTGACGGGCCCCTCTTTTTTTTAATAGATTTGCCTGGCTGTTTATATAGAATTGTGACAACAACAACAACTTGTTGCCAACCTGTAGGCCACAAGTAATTAGCTATTTATTAGCAACGATACGTGAGGTGTAACTACAAGTACTCTTAAGACAAAATACATAAAAAAGCATAATTTCAGACCTAAATGTTTGCTTACAAATTATATATCAATTTAAATAAAATATAATACTTTATCTTTTTAATTGAATCTAGATATCGTATCTCTTAAACACACAACACGATTTGTGTGTATCATGTTATATAAGCATATTAAAGGTCCTTCATTTTATTGTTTATTAACCACCTTCAGAGTTATATAACTACAATGTCGTGTAATAAAATTAAATATAAACTGATTCATGCTTCCCTATGTGAATTTTGATTAGTGAGTTAGTCGCTTGTACACCAAGTTTCTGGCATTTCAGTTGTAGGTGTAAATTATGCACGAGTTTTGTTGAACAATCAACTGCAATAATAAGCGACGATAAATGCAAAAATTGTGCATGGGAACCGTGTTTTCGATTAACACATATTTTAAACCAAATGTCTAGGTCAACTTGCAAACATGAATCACAACGAATTGCTGACGCAAGGATGAAGTCTCACGCCGGGCTTATCTTCCTCAAAGGTGGCCTACGCACGGGGTCGGCATGTGCACTCAGGCATTGCGTCTACAATTAAAGTGCTAACTAGCTCAAAGTACGAATTAAATAGAATTTGGTTTGTTAACGCGCAATTACACCAATTGTAGCTTTAATTGAGACTTGTTTACATACCCAGCTTTGGCCCAGGAACCGAACTAGTTATACTATTTGCTATGGACTAACCCACTGTTAAGTGTCTGGTGTTCAGTTAGCGTGACTTTGCTAATTTGTTTGATGAGTTCTTTGGAAATGTCACGTCATAAGAACAACGCTATGTCGCTTTGAGGTCAGAAGGAGTGAGAGAGAGAGTGTTTTTTTAATGACAAAATCATTCCCGGACACTCCTGTGTCCCAGAATGGTAAATGGTGCAAAAGATTTTGCTTAGAATGCAAATTAATTTGCATAAAATGTGGACTTAAATTTTTAGTTTCGCAAAGAGAAATATCCTAACATTTATTGGTTTGCTAAAGATAATTATTTCTAAACAAAAGGCGAAACCCAAAATGTTCAATTTTTGCATTATTTGTCTAATTTTTCGTTTATTTTGCATTAAAAGATTGAATTCCTGGAAACATTGAACTTAATAAAGGAAACTGCCAGAATATTTTTAAGTTATGGAGAAACTCAAGTTGTGGAAGATATAGTTGAGAGTTGGAATGTATTTAAGTTTGGTGCATGCAAATAAATTTGTCTGCAAATAAACTCAGTTATGTTCACACGGGCAAATAATTTGCCCAAATTTGTTGAAAATATTGCTAAATAGGCAAACTTTTCGGCCACATTTGAACAAATTATTTGCGTATAAAACCATAGTTTAACTTTTTGGTCCTGCAAAATCTGCACTCATGGATATTTAGTCGAGTTTTTATTAAAATTTAGCCCAATTTTTTGCCTGTGTAAACATTTGCTGTCTATGAGTGTACTGCAAATTAATTTATATACCAGGGATGCAAACCGGTTCTGTACCGAACCGGTTTTAAACCGAACCGAACCGTTTTTGCAATGTTGACCCAAAAACCGAAAAAATAAAATGGTTCGTTTTTTGACTTTAGCTTTTGAGTTACTGGCGAATAGTGAAATCACAATAGCTTTAAAATATTACGAAAATACTTGGAAAAGCAGAGTTGTTGTAAAAAAGCTAAAAACATCAACCTTATTAAAATTGCTAAGGACCCAAAATTGTAATAAGCCAAGTATTGATTGTATTATCCGTTGGGGGGGTCAACTTACATAATACTCAAACGTTAACTTTTATCTTTAATTGAGATTGGCTTGAAATAGAAAATGAATATGCAAAATTAAGGTTGAAAAAAGAGAGGACGACATAGCTCAGTAATTGTCAACTCAGGAATCAAGACTTCTATCAGAAGAAGGACAAAAATGTAGCTAAATCTCATTTAATGTTAATACACAACAAAATTCAAAACGTTAATGAAAACATAATGGATATCCATTCAATTCCAGAAAAAGTAAGATTTCGATTGTTAGCGTTTACCTTAAGATTATTAAATATTGGAATATTTATCAGGAAAGTCAACTTAAGCATGGCTCGAATAGTTTTAGCAGTTCTACCCACACAAGTGTCAGTAGAATGATTACACTGTGCAACAGTAAAATGTTAATACGGTCGAGACCAACAAATTCTGAATGGGTATGATGGTAGTACAAAAACTCTGTCTGGGTTTGGTCTGGTTAGCTGTCGATTTCTATTCATAGCACTTTGAAGTTTTAAGCATATGATTGGGACTTGTAACTCCATATCTTGTAAACTATTTGGAATTTCGCTTTGACGTCTTAAAAGAAGTTGTTGCTCTTGACACGGTTTACAAAACATTTATAAGTAACAAGTCAAAATAGTCACATCTTTAAACTCAATATTGTAAAAATGTCGTATAATCATCTTGTTTTCCCTTCATTTTGTACTGTTTTTTAACTTTTTCTTGAAAGCTATAACGAATTTGCCTAAACAATGCAGGACGAAAAAGTAGCTTAGACTAAAATAAACAATCGGTAGGAAACATACCAACTTCATTCGATTCGTCCTTCGTATATGTAGTTAAGGGCCCCAAAGTATGTGTAATTTCAACCAAAACTCTAAAAATTACAGTTTTTGGTAGAAATTAAAATGCCTAAACAAATCAAAAAAATTTCGATTGTTTTGTATTATAATCAATAAAATTGTGTACTAGATCGGTTTGAAAAAAATAACTTAAAAAATGTAACGCAAAAAGAAATTTAATGTATTTATTTTTTATCGGACTATATTATAATATTAGTTTTTTTCGAATTTTTATGACAGTTTTTATCTTTTGGGCTTTTAACTATATGAAAGAGTACTTAAATGAAGTTTTTCTACTAACGTTTTGTTTATTTTGGTCTAAGCAACATCTTTTACCTATATTACTTGTCCAAATTTGTAACGGGTTTCAGGAAAGAGTTGAAAAACTTGAAAAAAAATTGTGAAAACTTGGTTTTTTTTGGACATCTTTTGTAATTTTAAGTACGAAGATGTATTTTTTGATATGCTACAAGGAAATATTTTGTAGGCCAAGCCAAGAGCAACAACCTTTGCTAAAGACATAAAAGCAAAATTTAAAATAAGTTAAGAGATATGGTATCGTTAATCCTACTCTGAAGCTGAAAAGTTCGAGGGTCAATAAAAAGAAAACGGCAGCTAACCAGACCAAACCCAGACAGGTTTTTTGTACTACCATCATACCCTTTCAGAATTTTTGGTCCCGACCGTATTAACTTTTTTTAGTTCAAAAACGTGTCACTGTGTTATTTTCCATCCGCCTGGTAGTAGTAGTCGATTTCAAACAGTCAAAGTTTCTAAACAATATCAAGTGACCAAAGATGTTTTCGTCACTTGATATGTAAAGTTTAAGGATTTCAAAACGAAATGAGAATGTTTATAAGGAAATTGCCGTCGAAATTTTGAACATACCCGATTAACTGAAAACCTAAGTCTTTGTTAAGGAATAATCTGAACACTTCTATCAAAAATAAGTTTCTTTAGTTAATTAAAATGCAACTAAAGCAGGAACACAACACAAACCAGGCCGGTTCGGTTTAAAAACTGTGTGAACCACTGAACCAATCCTGTCCTTATTTCCCAGTGGCTTGCATCCCTGTTATATACTATATTAGCTGGTCTATATTTTTTCATAATCTGAAGTTAATTTCCGTTTAAACTTAAGGCCTATTTCCAGAACAAATAAAAATTTATGTCACGAAATTGCCACTTATTTATGTTAAGTGGATTGTAAGCTACAGTATGCCCACAATGTCTTAGAATGCACTAAAAAATACCCAAAACGGCGGCCAAATTGTAAGAAAGCACTGATTTTTCAGCCGCTTGAATTCAAAATGTGTTTATCAAATTACAGTTTAAACAATTTTAAAACAAGCTTACAGCTTTCAAAGTCACACGATGTACTACCACAAGTGTGGGCAACTTCTTGATCCGCGGTAGAAAAAGTCTGGAGACACTTAAAATTTAAAAATGTCAAAAACTAATAAATAGACTGCTATTTATGTGCATATATATTTATTATTTGTTAGACTATTTTGGTGCGCCCCGCATTTGCTTTTAATTTGTTCGATGTTCCGGAAAAATAAATTTTTTAAATTTATTTTACAAAGGCGTAAAAATAAATTTTACCAAATCACTAAATTTCAAGGCAAAATTAGCCCAAATTTAGCTAAAAAGGCCAAATTAGGCCACTTTTCGGCCATATTTGATCAAATTAGTTTAAGGTTCAGCAAAAATTTATCATCATGCATATTTGGTCAAATTTTCGTCAAAAAAATAAAACATTTTAGTTTGTTTCAAATTATTTCAATATATTTGCCTTTGTAAGCTTCTGCAAACAAATTTGTCTACATTAAATTATGTTAAAAACTAAATTGTATACACATGGCAAAATTATAAAGCCAATTTGTGTTCTTGATTTTAAATAGTTGCATTGCTTGCAAATAAAATAAATTTGTGTTCAGTTTGTCATTAAAAAAACAAAATTATTCCCATATTAACATTTTTTCTTCAATTTCTTCTCTCAGTGACTGTCCCTAGGGTCCAACTGGCGGAAAACATCGGGCTCAAACGCAAATTGAATCGTTGTGCGCATTTATCTCAATCGACCAATTGATTTGTAACCTCAATTCAACTTGTCGCTTTGACACCAATCAAATTGTCCACTTCGACCATATGGAACACAGGCCCCAGATCGAATAGGGCCTCAATCAATTCAGCAATTCAACTTAAATACTGAGCAACTACTGACCATGACGAGCTGCGGTCGCTTATCATAGCTTCTAGAAGCTACTCAAAACAAAAAAGGGGGCTCGGCTCGGCTATTTGCTCACACAGTGTGACACAATTGATGTAATTTGATAGGCGCAAATCAAAAACAAAATTATTAAAAACTACTTACTTCTGACTCTGTGTAGACCTTTCTTCTCCGTATTCGACATGCCGTTGCCTCTGCAAATGGAAATAAACCAGAAATAAACAAAAAAATTAAAATCGGGAAACGATATATGATGATGATTGCATTAAAAAATCAAAGTTCATAGAAAAAAAAACTTTCAAAAGATAGGCCAAAGTTAGGTTATCTTATCTTTCGGCGGTCGTCTCGTGTTTGTACTCGGAAGTACCCACCACAATGATATCACAAAAAAAAAGTAGGCAGGTCCCCATGACTCAAAGCAAAGCTAGATAATTTTATATATGGTCCTAACTGGCCAACTCATTCATAACTTACTTATATTCCTACCAAAATTCCCAGCAGATAAATTCTTATCTATAACGTTTGCCACTGTCTGCCGTTTGAAGAGGCAAACGTAGCCGACACACAAAAAAATATATTGCATTAAAATGCTAAAAATATAAAATACTCACAAATACAAATTCAAATGTGCACTCAAACATTTAAATAAAAACAAACATGAGACTATAATAAATTCAGACCAAATCGTAAGATGAAAAGAAGAAGGAGGGTTAGAGAGAGATCCTCGGTTTTGGGTTTAAACCTTAAAATACTTTGGACCTTTATCTCATTAATGTCTAGAATCTGATCTTAAAAAATTTGTATCATTTTAATTATCAACTGAAATTTGTGGCTGCTTTCATTTCTTTGTTTAAGGTTAAAAAATTAATTGGAATATTGAACTTTTAAATCTTTAAAATCGTTGCCAGAAATTTCTCTTAATTATTCGAATTTCAATTGAAGTTTGTTGTATGCAAATGTATAGTGCACACGTGTATGTATGTTTTAGTCTACTTAATATTATTCCACACTGCATATGAATGAGTAGCAGACCCAGACCTCAAGTCAGGCCTTAGCAACATGAAGAAACAGTTCGATCAATTAACTAAGTCATTAAATGCTTTAACCAATTTGTAGTGCAAATATTTGCTGACGTCTTGGCAACAAAAACAAATGTGTACAATGTACATACACACACATACACATACGTTTGACACCCCAAAAACTGTTATCCTGGTCCTGACATGATTAGCCTTTGCATGTTGCCATGTTATAAGCCGAATGAAAAGCGGCATCTGTTTGTTGGTTTGTCGATATGCGCGTGTGTGTTTGGGACATGGGCATTGGCTTAATACCTATTGTACATTTGTGTGTGTGTGTGTCTGCTATGGTCACATTCAAGAGGCGTCAATATATTCAGTTCGTACGTCATATGGTGACTATATACTGTATGAACTAAGAATATATTTAATGCCAAAAACGAAACAATACTGCAAGAACAAACAATCATCGTCATGACGCGTCTTTTCTCGCGGCTTCCACTCACATGCTCAATGTGTATTTTAGCCATGGAGCCAAGGGGTCAGTATTATTTGACTTTCAAAAAATTGTCATGCGATTGATAAATATGCAAATTAGTCATTGGGAAATAAATTTGCATAATTTACCATAATCTTAAATTGCACTAAAATCATTTTTAATTTCTTGAAAATTCTTGAAAGACTTTTTAGTATTATTTTAATTAAATGAAGAAATACAGCTAAAAGTTTTTTAATTTATTGAGTTTTAAATTAAATTCAGATTTTCAATAGCGAATATTTTAATTTCAGAACTATTACTCTAAGGTAATGGATATAAACAATCGAGGAGAAATTGATAGGGAGGGGGGAGGATAAGAAAACTCACACAGTTTTCTATGTATTTGAAAGTTTTAAAAGATTTTCAAACGAAAATTTAAAGAAACTTTAGTACAAGATCTACTTCGAGTCCTAATTCAGAGTAAAAAAAAAAAATCGCGATCGGATTTTAAAAAATTCGGAAGGGTTCACAATCCCGAAATAACCGCGCTTATCACCTTTGTTTTTTGCGCGTCAATTAGCATTTTTTATTAAATCGATTCTAAGGAATTTCTCTCGAACCAGAACAAAGTACATCAACAATGTTTTGAGTATGGCACTAAGAAACTTGGCTCAAACCTAAAGGGCGGTTTCCACGGGTCGCGAAAAATTTCTCGTGGAAAAGTTGAAATTCCGCAGATTCTTACACCCATTTTTTCTATCGATAGTCGTTTCAAAGAAACCTTGTGCTTATTATTGCACTGTTAAATGAGCCCGCGAACTTACAGACAACAACACCTCATACAAGATATTTTGTGCGCTATATTAATACATTATTATTATTATTAAATAAAATGAATAACACATTAATTGTTCTTATTATGCAATCTGCAGTATGAGCGAAGTAACCTCCAATTGAACGTCGGTAATTGCCTTATCCGACATTTGCTGTGACTCTTTCATGAAACGCGCTTGAAAATGCTATTTGGCGCCTGTTTCTGCCGGAATCTTTTTTATCTCCACTCATTTTCAGTTTGATGTTATTGTTGTTGTTCCTCTTGCCCGCACAAATTGGCATCGAAACCTATTTTCGTTGCGTCTCCCCAAAAAAGTGGCGTTAACAGCACTTAAAGCTACGTTATTTTTGTAACATAACGTAGTGGCAAACGTAAGCGCCTTTTTGTGATGAGTGGAAACCGAATATGAAACGCCCGGACGAACAAATTACGCAGCAACTTTTTTTATATGGAGTTTTTCCTTTCGCAGCCATTTCGCGAGCCGTGGAAACCGCCCTATAGCCTTTAAAAATGATGCTTCTAGAAACCAGACAAACTAACCAAAATTTAATAAAAGTTCACATCTTTCGATGGTTGTTTTTCCTCGATCCCGCCTTAGGAACACATGCGACTGAAAGATGAACTGACGGCTGAACATGATATTTTAGTACCGTCAGCAAGCCGAACTAAACAAAATTTTTATTAACAATTACTTACGACTGAATTTTAAAGATGAATCCAGTGCTTGTTGTGCATACTACCATGCCCGGAGCGTGGCCTTAAGTGCTGCCGTCAGTTCATCTTTCAGCTGCATGCGCCTTATCTGAGAATTTGAAAATTTGTTTCAAGGAAAATAAATCTACAAAAATGCTTTGGAAATAATTTTGGAAACTTTCTTTTAAATTAATTTCGTTGATTGTTTCAGTTCCGGAGATTTTAGAAATTTCGAAGATATTTCAGCGAATAAATTCAAGTTTTTAAGTGTTTTCTTCAACATTACTACACAGGGGGAAAAATTCAAGTTGTCAAAAACCTTTTTTCTCCTATCGAGTGGATCTGTTCTTTGTTTATGAACATTTAGAGCATTTTTCCTCATAAAATTTGAGACAATTTTGTTCTTGTTTATTTTTATTTCCTCTGTGCCAAGGGCACAGTCGAAGCAGTGGACTGAAATAAAGGAATAGGTCGCAAAGGAAAGCCAAGATAGTTCCAACCTCAGCACTAGGCACAGTCCTTTCATATTATCTTTAAAAAGAATCTACTTAATATGGGTCAGTTCGTATTGTTTATTGTTTTGTATTTAAGATTACTGAATAACGTACCTATAATTTTAATATTTTGAATTAATCTTGAAATATTAGGTCACGTAAGCGATTGCATTTCCAACTAAAACAGAATCACATATTATGTAAAGTGGTAAGATTGTGTTTGGTTGCAAGGTTTAGGAGAGGAGAACTGTACAACATGAACAGTCGGTTTCAAATCGCTAAAATTCCGTTCTTTGATTTAGTAACAACGTGTTTTTGAGTCACTTCACTTATAAAGGAAAACAGTTTTAATTTGAAATGTCGCTTATACGAAAATCTATAAAGATTTCTGAGACACTTCAGAATATGAAAATGGAAAATTGAATTGCTCTATTTAAATGATCCAAATTTTATTAAAGTTTTTAAAATTTAAACAATAGTCAGAACTCGGCATAAAACTGAGACAATTTATTTGATAAGCAAACATTTTTATGTTTTGTTATATTTGAAAAATCGTCACAGCAAAAACTCACAGCGGAATCATGTTAAAAATGTGAAAAAGAAGAAGTAACCGTAAATTGCCCGCAAGCATAAAATTTGGGCATAACTGGTTTAAAGACTTACTTATGAACCAGCGTACGAAACAGGGGATTGAACCCAATCGGAATCCCATTCTGGGACACACACACTTTTATAAAATTTAATTTTGTTAAACTTTCCACACATTTCAGCCATAAATTCGACCAATTAGTTCTAGCTTGATTTAAATTTTTAAGCAATTTCAAATTGATATCATCTTCCAAATAAAAAATTACTCTCAGAAAGCCCTAAATTATTTGACATACATTTAAATGATTTTTTGCAACTTTACATCTTCATTTTAATAAAAATAAAATCATTTTTTTCCAATGCCACTTCACTTTTTTAGTTTCCACTTTTATTTTCTTATTTCCCCTCCCCAAACCCACAATGGTAACACTTATGCATGCATGTATTGTACATATATTTACACTTGGCCATATTCGAAACCCACCTTGTACTTGACTCTGCGGCAAGCGACAAACAACACCTAAATTAATTAATTTTTTACAGCAAATTATATAATTTGTTAAAACACGCGCCAATTTAACAGTCTATATAATTACATTAACGATTTACAGCGATTTGCAAATATTTCGATAAATACACACAACAATACCAAAAACGCGCGAAATCTTTATTATAGCCGCTTCACGGAAGTATTTTTGAAGGCAAAAATTTTTTTTGTTGTCACTTTTGGTAGATTTCCAATTTGTTTTGTAAACGGCGCCTTAAACGTCCATTTAGAAAATGTAAAATTTAATTTTGATATATATTTAAAAACAGACAGCTGTTGATTATTCAAAAGAAAACTTTTAGCGCAGGCGCAGATAATTCTTGTTTCTTATTTCAACTAAATTTCGAATTTTGTTTTCAAAGTCTGCCACAGCGGCTGCTGTTGCTGCTCACTTCGAGTGTTGGAACTGAACTGAAAATGTTGCCTGAGCGACAGCGGCTTTTTCTTGTGCAAGCGTATCACGAGCACGAGCAAAAAAAAACACGAGCGATGCGTCGACGGCATCGACGACAGCGACGCAACTGCGTTGGCGGCAGCATTTGGCGCTCAGTCAGTCAGTCCCCTTCAGTTCAATGGGGCCATTTTTACAGTGACGCCGACTTTGCACAGTGTTTGCATATGGGCAAAACATTTTATTCATACAAAAATTTACAATTGCTTAGACTGAATGTTAATTATTTAAATCTCTTTTCGTTTTGGACAAGTTTAATGTCAAATTAAAAAAAAAATAAAAAATAATTCTTGGTTTTTACAGCCCTAAAGGGACTCTCTTGGAGTGTGTGATTGAAAGGGACCTGCAGTTTAACGCCGTTTCAGAACGGCAAAGTTTGAGTTATTAAAGTTAGGAATTAAGTTGTCCCCCCATTAACAAAAGGCAACATTTTCAAATAAACTGATAATTTATTTCAAAATAAAATTGACATTACTCGAGGAAAGCCTGAATTTCAGGGAAAATTAGAAACACAGCAGATACTAAGACTTTGCGTTTTATATTTTGAAGATGCATAATTCTTGAGATTCCAAAATTCAAATTCGCTCCCTTGGCTTTTCTGATCGTACCTTGTTCCGTATATGAATTAACTCTGTCGGGTATGATTTAGGCATTTCGGGATCAACCCATTTTTGTTGTCGATTGATTTAAGAATTGCTTAGTTGAATGATATAATGAATATTTTACCGATCTTCTGCAGTTTGCTCTAACCTTTAGACCCTTATTTCATATAGCTCCCACCTTCATATAGACTATTTCCGATTAACTTTCTGCCGATTTGCAACAACTTCGTTAGTATTGAACTGAAGTTCGGTTTGAACATTCTAAGCTTCTTTAGCGACTTATCGAATTTGGTTCGATTTGGCTTACTAGTTCATAAACTCTGGAGCAATACTATAGCCGCACTTTTTTTTTCAGTGTACGCATTAGAAAGAGTAGAGGTAGAAAAACTTTGCGATTAACGTTTGAAAGAGCGTTAAAAATGAGAGAAAATAAATGCAAGCATCACCACTCTCAGTGCAAAAATTAACAGTTATGTTACATTGTCGATTCTGAGAGGTGCACACTATAGTCGACATTTTTTGTGTTGCGAACTTTTTTGGCGAACCCTTAGTTGAGTAACTATTTGTAATAAATTCGTAAATATGCCAAATGGGCCAGTGCTGTCAGATGTCGAGAAATTCCATTTCTGGCGCTTAAAAGTGAGAATTGCTCATTTCGTGAAACTGTCTTAAAGAATTGGTCGCTCCGACAAAGTTGTGCAAAATTTTTGTAAAAACCGAATTGAATATGGAAAAAACACGAAGGACGTAAGCCGAAGATAAGTCAGCGTGACCAGCGCCGATTAGTGAGTGCTGAAAGCAATTCATAAAAGACCGCTAATGCGTTAGCGGCTGAATGTGGCCTAAAAGTGCCTCGATGGGCCGTTCCAAGGCCTTAAATGAAATCTGAAAACTTAGCGCTACGAATATTAGGGGCAGCAAGGTTACTAGATCGCCATAAGAAGCCCGATGAAATTCGTAAAGATAAATGGTTTTGACGGTAATAATATTAATATCTTTCTAGAGCATTTTCGATGGGAACAGTTTAATTTATGTTTTTGCACTATTGAGGGATTTGAGGAAGAAACCACTGTAATTTTCTGTAAGAAGTTTTGGAGGAGGATCATTAATGGCTTGGGCTACGTTCTGCGAGTGTGGATGATTGGAGCTGGCATTTCCAAGCACTCATATCAACTTAAGGGAGTACGAGGACAATTTGCAATGAATTTATTGCCCTTTCTTAGCGGTCGAAAGCGTCAAAAGTTCATTTTCCAACAGGACAACGCATAAATGCACGGCTTGAATGCAATAATGTTCTGTTTTTTGAGTGCAGAAAACCTGTGAGCGTTGCTGGTCCGAAGGATTTATGCTCAAAGCCCTAAGTACAATAGTACTAAAGACCTCAAATTGGCAATAATTAAGGCATGAGAAGATCTGTCCCTAAGTGATTTAAAAACCTCGTAGACAGTATGCCGAGTAGGATTTATGAGTTAATAAGGATGTTCCACTCATTTTTACAGTGTATAAATATATGATTAGTTAACGTTTTTCTATAAATTATTTAGTTTAATAAAGTGCGGTATAGAAGTACGTCTCTCACAAAACGAAAATGAAACATAACGGTTAATTTTTGCACTGAGAGTATTGAGGTTTATCAATTTTTTCTCTCTTATTTTTAACGCTCTTTCAAACGGTAATCGCAATCTTTTTCTACCTCTACTCTTTCTATGCGTACAGTGAAGAAAAAGGAACCGCTATAGTTTTGCTCCAGAGTTTATAAGTGTCATATAACTGATCGGTCCGATTTGCTCCAACTTTGTTGTACTTTACGTTATTTAACTGAAATTCGGCTCGAACTTTTATTTATATTTTATAACCTGTTTTTATTAAAAATGGGAAAAAGGGGATCATGAAGTTGTGCAAATGTATGTAACAGACTGGAGCCACAAAGTTTTGCATGTATGTGGGTGTATACTGTACCCACATCGAGTTGGTTTCAGATTGGGAAAATTCCAACTCCTCCATCTCTTAGCAGCGAAAAACTGTCTCTCTCTCTGTATGAACGAGTTGATCTTAGAGACCATAAGAGGTACAGCCACAAATTTTTGCATGTATGTAGGTGTATACTGTACCCAGATAAAGTTTGCTCTAAATTTGGCAAATTCCTCCTCCTTCTTCTAACCGCGAAAAACTGTCAGACCTACAATTTTTAAGCTTGAACCTAGTGACTTAATATATCTTCAGTAAGGCCCAATATCTGTATACCACTATAAGATCCGAGCAAGAAATATCCGAAGATATGCAAGTGCGCCTCCCCATTTATTCAAATAAATTTTAAAATAAAAGAAGTTCAAAGCTATAGGAACCACATTACTTGGAACAGGGGATTTTGCTATCGGGGCACTCGACCCACAATACTCTCTAATCTATAATATAATATTTTTTACTTCCGCAAAGAATTAGTTTGAAAAAATCTGTTTTTTTTAAAAGTTGCGTTGTTTTAAAGTTATGTTTTTAATCTGCATACTTTAGTTAATAATTTTGTCAGCTAACAAATTTATCAGCTATTTAAAGCAGCTTTGGTCTCGCCTTACCCCCAGGGACCGAAGACATTTGGCTTTTTACACATATACGAGCCGAACGCATGCCGCTTTATTTTCGCAGAGCAATACACTCTTAATCTCTATGGATTTGTTCTGACCTTGAGCCAGCCAAATGCAAATTTTTTAAAACTCCTTTCAAATAAAATTTTTTTTTTTTTTCTCTCTCTTTTTTTTTTTTTTTTTTAGTTGTTTCTTAGAAGGCCTCGTCCACGTATTCATTTGTAATGCATTGATAACAGTGGGTGGAATGTTTGAAGATGTTTGTTGTTTCATAGTGATGATGGAATCATCCATTTCGAAAAACTCACAGACTGTTCTCGTTTCCAAATTTGACGGATCGGATTTGGAATGAGCTATGTGAGAAACTTTCAAGAAAACTTAAAGTTAAAAGACGTATAACTTAATAACACTGAATAACACTGTCAACAATTCCTTTTCTGCATCGAAACATATTGATCGAAATCGCAAATGGAAACAGACTTAGCAGACTTTTATTGCACGGAAATTTTTTTGGTATTCGGAACAAAACGACTGAAAAAATGTTGAAGGTCTGATTTTGCATACCATGAGAGAAATATGCGATACTTACGAACGTAAATTGAAATCTGTAAGACAAATGTGAAGTGTATTGGCAAATATTATATTATCAGGCCTCTTCCCGTTGTCGATTTCGATCAAATCATGCGGAATCGGAATTGTTTAATGTTCTCGCTTCCAAAATCCGACTGTATTATTCGGCCTTAAACTTGAAAATCCCGATTTACCTGAATTCCGTCCTCTTGATGGCGAAAAGATTTGAGCGAATTCTTTAACCGTTTCTTAGAAATCACAGCTCTTACCAATTCCGATCAATCGGATTCGGAAATGGGAACAGGCCCGTATATCTTCAACAAATTAGTGCTTTAACTACCACCCCCGGCTCGAAGGGCGAGCTACTGGAGTGTCCACCTCAAATGTAAAGACTTCACCACTTAATCAAGTCACCAATGTCAAACCTCACCCTATTTCGACATTTTTTGATTTTACAACTGGTTTCAAATTGATTTGAAATATGCGGCTTGAAACCACAGTGCAACGGTATGTGTCGTCGCGACACGACGCAAGGCATCGTCGACGTCGCCGTCAATGTGGGATGCAAAAATTCAGATTCTTTCGCCGTTTATTTTATTTTTATGCTCTACCCTTTTTTTTGTATCTTTGCGTTTGCTTTTTCTGTGTTTCATTTACTTTGTGTAACTTTCTTCAGTGCACACGCGATTGTCACAACGATTTTCGATCACTGTAATTATCCGGATACGCGTTCTTACCCACATGCACATACTATCTGTCGATCGAGAAGCAATAATTAAGTACGCCCTAGCTGAAGTAAAACTGCATTAAATATATTGGATAATTGCAAATTTCAGAGATTGTCAAATGGAGAACCGTGTCCAACGCTCCACCAGACTGGGTCGTGCGGTGGCGCGCATGCGCTCATCAAAAATGGGACAAAACTTCTCGGGGAACTTCTGCTGCAGACATTTGATGACCGTGCCGGTGAGATAATAGCGCGATGGCCAGCGACATTCGCACGGCGGTATGCATTGTGAGCAACGTGTCTCCATGGCTATCCATCTGCTCTTGGTTATGGCCAGAGCAGGGGTGAGACAGTTCAGGCGCCAGGGAAGCCGTGTATCTCTTTCCGTCCAATCACAGTCACAGGGAGGAATACATGTCTGGCACATGGTATCATCCATATTAACCTCCACATAATTATCGTCCTGTTTGGCCTTCTTGCACTCATACATGCTATGGCGTGGTGTCAAACCAATTAATTCAACAGTTTTGCGTTCTCGTTCGCGCTGCAACCACACATCCAACAGATCCCAGTGATCCAAGTTAAGGGAGCGTTTACGTATCAATTGCATACGCCGAAGCAAATCCGAACGGCGCACTGCATCATAATTGAGTCCAGTCTGGGTATGGAACAGTAGATATAATTCATTGGGTTTCTCATCGGGCAGCGAAATGCTATGCGAAAATTTGGTTAATTCAAAGTGAAAGAGCATACGTATGCCATAGGCTATATGACGTATATGATCAAAGTCCTTGATATTCATGGCAGACAGGGCAGAGGCATCCAAAAGCAAAAGTTTACGACCCCAAATCATATTCACTCGAAAGGTATTCTGGAAAATGAGGGGGGTTTTCTTTTGAATAGCCAATAGAAAGCGCTTCTAAAAGAAATATAAATGCATAAAATAATGAAACATTTTGAATTAACCTAACCATATTGAGCCAACCAAATACAGAAGAATAACAATTTTATGAATCCGTCATCGTTCATCAGAAATTTGTTCTCCTTCCACGAAAGCGAGAAATATTGAAGATATCGCATTGCTCACGTTTGTCATTGCAGAAAAATGGAAGAAGAAATTGCGGTTTAGCGTACGCGCATTTTGTACTCTGCACTTGCTTTCGTGAATTCATTTATGCAAATATAAAGCCACACGACCATCAGCTCGAAAGCTTCAATACTGAGGGACTAGTTCGCGTAGAAACAGACAGACGGACGGACAAAGCTGAATCTGAGCTCATCTCGTCATGCGGATCAAAAATATTTATATATATATTCTTTATGTGGTCAGCGGTGATTCCTTCTATGCGTCACAAACTTCTGGGCAAAATTATAAAATACTTTTCAAGAGTAAAAAAAAATCATAATAATAAATAAATATAAACATTTCATACTTTAATCAAGAATGTGCGATGTCAAAAACTTAGTAAGAATGAAAATTCTTGATCCAAGAACTAATTTCTTAATCCTAATATCTTAATTCTATCCCCAATTTATTGAATCAAGAATTTTGAACACTTTTATCTAGAAATTTAATTGCTTTTACCGCTGATTTACTTATTTTCATTCCCCTCTCCTACACTCAGAGAAAAAATAGAAAATTTCACTCTTGAATCAAGAGCATTCGTTCTCAAAAGTACGGTAAGAGTAATAATTCTTGATCCAAGAGTAAATTTTTGATTCCGACATTCTTGATTCAAGAGTTTCATTACTTGATCCATGTACGAATAATTCTCAAAATAAAAGACTTAAACAAGTGAGAAAGTCGGTCAAGCCCGACTATAATATACTCTGTACCTGGAGTAGGAGCTGTATGCAGTGCTGCTGCTGCGCTCATCTCTAAGTTTCTCTCTCTCTCTCACTCTCACTCCCCCTCTCTCTCTCTATCTCTCTCTTAAGATTGCGCGGCGTTGGTTGTGAAAGGGTGGGAGGGGGTGGCGGGGGGTAATTCACTTATTTGATCATAACTTGAGAACCGCTCATCCGATCTTTATCATTTCTTCGGCAAATTGATACATATTGCTAATGACTAACTATCTCTAGAAGGTACGAATCATCTATCTACAAAACTGTGGGAGATATGACGTTTTTTCAAGATTGTGGGGGCGGGAGGGGGCGTGGCAAAAATTCAAAATAAACTTGATCTGCCTGCAAGTATAAGAAGCATTTGTCCCATACATGCCAAACCTCTATCTCTTACCATCTCTGAGATCTGTTTGTTCATACGGACGGACGGACGGACGAGACGGACAGACAGACGGACGGACAGACGGACATGGCTATATCGACTCGGCTGTTGATGCTGATCAAGAATATATATACTTTTTTAGGGTCGTAAATGATTCCTTCTCCCTGTCACATATTTTTGCACAAACCTATTATACTCTATGTATGAGAGACACGACCGAGACCCCGGGTCTCGACACACCGACGTTCTAAGCTGTGATTGATTTTGAGTTAGCCACATACCATCAAAATTTTTTTTACTTACTTTACTGCGACTTGAACTCGGTACCTCGAAGACTGAAACATACACAGTTGGATGGGTAGTTTAACTCACTCTACTATTCTCCATAAGAACAACATTGAGAACGAATTTAGCTCGATTCCAAGAGCGATATTTTTGAAAAATCAAGAACGAATAATTTTTTTTTCAAGAGCGTCCGTACTTAAATAAGTCGTTTTAGTTGTTGGTATAAATCAAATTTAGAGCGAATTTAGTTTGATTACAAGAACGAATTTGTTTAAAATTCAAGAACGAATAAAACTTTTTTAAGAGCTTTTGAAATCAAATTATTTCTTCGGCTTCTTACTGGTGAAGCAGTTGTCGGCAATGTGCGTAGAAAAGTTGCCACTGGAAACTGCTTTTTGCTCGGCCGTTGCCGATGCAGTAAGTAAGCGTAGACTGAGAATTGAGAGCTATAAACACATTGACCACTTTTCTATTTTGAGACAAAAGTACTATTGAATCTAAATAACATCGACATATCAAAATATGGTAAATGTTTAGTATTTGTCCATTTTGGCCTAAAATTTTGAAAAAAATGTCCTCGATGGACCGCGAATTATGAAGAATGATGAATTGATTAGCTTCTTGTGCCAAAGCAACGTCTTCCTTTTAGAAAAATTGTAGACTAAGTGTGGAAGCTGTCAATCCGTCCTTCTTCGCTCAAGTAAGTTACCCCAATCAATATAGAATTATATAAGGAAGTTTAGCCGATCTATAATTGTGGGCGGGATGTGAAGGGTGCCGTTAATTACTTTAGGCGAAAAAGGACCACTACTTCGGATATTGTGGAATATGTTCTTTTCACAAAATTTTTTAAATGCCCCAAGAGCGTGTACAAAAAAAAACAAACCCCAAAATTAAAAAAGATTTTCTTGGCTATTGGGCCCCTTATAAAAAAATATTATAAATGAAGATGTCCATTTTAAAGAGGTAATAAACCTACTTAGAAGTAAAATTTCGCTGTTTTTCGCAGCAGGCGAAAGTGAAGAAAAAGGAAGGGTTGGATGAGGAGACCGTGGTAGAAGGATCTTAAAATTTTATTAGTTCCTACATAGCAATAATAATCATTTTTCAGTGACCATCTCACATTGTTGAGCACATGTGAACAAGGCCTTTTGGGGAAAACCACATAAAAACTATACTTTAAATTGGTGGTGTGGACAGAAATGGATCTATACTAAAAATTTAACCAAAATATTGATATTTTTGTTAGACGATAAATAAATACACTAGGCAACAAGGTCTACGATATTGAAGGGTTGGTGGTGATTCTAGATGATTTTCGTCTGGAGAATACTGATGTGTTTTCAGAAATGGGCCATTACGCCGAGATATTTTTACTAATTTAAGCTGTAAATGTAAAATTGGCTATACAGCCCCAAAGGGCCAAGGCAAGCATCTCTCAATCTACAGTTTAACGCCGAGTCCGAACGGCAAAGTTTGGGGAGCTTCTTCAAAGCTATTTGTTTTTATTAGGTGATCCGAACCGGAATCGAGTCCACGACCTCCCGCACAGCAGGCCAGCACACTAACCGCTGGGCCACACCCGGACACTAATTTAAGCTTAAAGTTGCAAAAATGCCTAGTTTGACCCTTTTTAGAAGCGTTTTGTAGAACCCATACTTTTGTATGCGAACAACATAATCGTTGTAAGCCAAAGTGGTATGGATCACTGCTTGTGTGTTGTACGATTTCCTTTCTTGCTTTACCAGTCGCATTCGACTGACAAACGGAACGCTTTCTGGAAATTCCCTTCCTCTCTAGTTTACCTGCAAATTATGCTCACCATATACTGTGGATATCCATATAGCTTAATCCATCGTCTTATATCCATATCATCCCATTCAAAGACCGATGGTAACGGCAATTTATCCACCGCATTAACACACAACTCTACAAGAGTTGTTGGTGATGCACGAAACTGTATGGGCACATCATCATGATTGAACTTCGGACGTCCCTTTATGAATTCATGGCGTCGAAAATTTATTGGCAGCACATCACTGCGTACCTTCTTTTTGCATTTTCTTATCAAAAACTTGGTATCCGCTATGCCGTATAAGTAGGGCATTGTTGAACGTACAACTATCCAAAATTTTCCCTTATAAAATACAAACTTGTATAAATATAGTATACAAGCATGTGAATTGTATGGGGTTCAAGTATCTGGGCCTACTGTTGTTTCTCCGATAGTTTCATATTTCCGTTTGCTTGTCACGCTTTGTTGTGCTGTTCCGTAAACAACCGGCAGAATCTAGCAAAATCCGAACGCAGCTTGCCCAGGTAGACGAGCATTTCTGAGAGATCTATGCGGGTAAAGGTGTTTCGAAAACATCTGTCTGTCAATCCGGCAATCAGCACATGCCAAAAGAAAAGAAATAGGTGAGTGATTGCCCAGGTAGTCAGTAGATCTGCTAACTCCGCTAACGGTTTTGGTTTCAGTCCGTCCATGTGCGCTAATGTGGCGTTTGTCAAAACATGGTCAAGGGCAACGGCATCGGCCATTTTTTCGCTGTTTCTGTTGTTGTTTATTAATGAGCTGCCGCGGCTGAGTCATAACGTACACTTGCGGACCCTCTAACACCCTCACGTGACGGCCGTTTTGTGAAAAGGGGGGATTTTTTTTTTGGTTGTATTCAAACACGTTTTTATAACACTTTATTATTTTTTATTTACTTCTGTTCCCCCTTCTGCTTTCGGCAATCAAGCAAACAGCTTTAGAAACCTCATCAGGTAGGTGAATGGTTTGCCTTCATTAACATATGTGTGTTAACTTTTTGTTTATTTTTGCAAAAGATTTTCGTCTTAAATTGCAATGTCACCAACAATTCC
The DNA here is from genome assembly GCA_018904235.1 of Lordiphosa stackelbergi. Taxonomy (NCBI): domain Eukaryota; kingdom Metazoa; phylum Arthropoda; class Insecta; order Diptera; family Drosophilidae; genus Lordiphosa; species Lordiphosa stackelbergi. The sequence continues at coordinate 67,550 of JAEIFU010000945.1, forward strand.
GAAACATTTTCGAAATTTATTTGAAACTTATTTATTCACTTTGTTAACACTTTTTTTCATTTCATTTCGGAACTAAGCAATTAGCAGATTTTAATACACAAACATGATGCTATGTGTGAAGAATAGACGCACACGCACCACCCCATGCCTGGACATGCTAATTACATACCAAACTGTTGAGCAGGTTTCCCCTATGGCAGAGGGGTGGGGATATATGTATGGATAATTATGATGAACTGGCTGGCGAAACAAGTAATTAACAATTATGCCCGATAACTATAGATTCTAAATATAGTGCGCCAACAGACAGGGGATACTTTTTAAAAGAAAACAGTGAAATGTCAAAGGATGCATCGATTTAAGGTTAACTTAGGCTAACAACGTTTTTAACGAATAATTAACTTAAGGTTAGTTTACTACATGTGTTTTTTATATAATACAAAAATTTTTTGTAAAAAAATTTTTTTTTTATGAAAAATTTAATTTTTAGTTTTTTTTATTTATAAATTATTTGGAAAATTGAACGACTCCAAATATTTATATCAAAATGTGATTGTTTTAATGTCCTTTTTGATAATTACTCGACTTTTTATTATTATTAAGTTTTTTAAGTAAAAAAAAAGGAGGTGGTGGGTAATTTCATGAATACCAATTCAATCTTCAGCAGTCTTGGCCTGTCTTTAATGATGGCTGGCAGAAGTACTCCCTAAATGACCGCTTGGAAATCCCAAAGGCAGGCTTGTAGCAAAATCCGACATCAGCAGCAAACGCCAAATATTTGTAAGCAGGTCTGCACACCAGTTCGGAGCCAGATAATTCGGGATATTTGGGAAGTCCGAACCGAATCTAAACCTAAGCACACAAATTTTTTCCTTCCAAACTTGAACCGGAGCAAAAAAACAAAAGGGTTCGGTTCAAAAATAGCTTGTTGATTCACACAAAGAAAAAAAAAGATCCCCGTAGAATGGATGTTTCAAATATCCACATTAAGATCCATTTTTAAATATTGCCTTTTCACATTTTTCAGTTCCTTTGGATGAAGAATAAAGACCAATGAAATATTTTTTCCTTTTAAGCGAAAATAGTTCGGCTTTGAAAATATCCAATTGATCCCAAAAAAGGATAGTTAACTATCCAGTCCAAATGTATACCGAAAATATCCTAAGCATCATCAAAACTATCCTTTTTTTCTCAGTGTATAAATGTTAATTTTCCCATTACCCAATAAACCCCAATGCAAACTGTGGTTTCACATTTGAATGTTTCTTACATATTCGGGGGTGCCACAGAAACCTCTTCCAACCAAATTCTAACCGAATAATCAAATTCTTAGGTGCCACAGAAATTTCTTTTGGTTGGTTTCAAACCTCTAATGTTTTGTTAGGAGATTTTGCAAAGCTCTTTTCTCACTAGCGCCTTTTGTCGAGGTGGCGCCCCCTACATGACAGCTAACGGATTAAGGGATGGAAACTAATGTCTCATGTTTGGCGCCAACAAATTTTTAAATTTTGCATTATATTGGTGGAGAATGCGACTTAAAATTGAATTATTATTTAAAAATGCATCATAAAACATATAACACAATCGAAAAATTTCAGTTAATCATTAAATTAACCCACATCTAAAATAAGGGAAATTTTTTTGGCGAGAGATTCAGCCCTGTTTTTAGAGATGGAACATCAATTGGAACATCTGGTGTTCCAACTAGATTTTCTAATTAGAAAATGAAATCTCTCGAAGTTCTGTGGCACCAACGAATTTTTCGAGAGATTTACAAACCAACCGTCGGCAAAATCTTTAGAGATTTCTGTGGCACCCCCGACTAAGACAGAGCTTAGAAAAACGTTCTCACATTTTTTACTTAACTCCAATTCTTCTATATGTACCCTTGGATCCAAGAAACATAATAATTGTGATCTTAAAACAGAAACAGCTTGCTATGTTTCCATTTCTGATTTCTGAACAAATAATTGGAAGTGTGTTCAGCAGAATAATTTATCCTTGAGCAGGTATAAAATTATGCATCGAAAAGTTTCTTATTTTAGAGGCAGCAGTATCCATTTTATGTAGTGTACTATTTCTTTGATACATGCTCCTGTATCATTCCTGTTCCCCCAAATTGGCTATTATGAAGCCGCATCACTTCAGTAGCAAGATTATTACAAATTTGTACATGATCAGGGAGTAAGTTGTTCTGCTAAACACGGCCGATGATTACATAGACGCATAGAACTTAATCCATTTACAAATAGTTAACAAGAAGGAGTCATATAATAAATGACTTAGTCAGTACGGCAAACAAAGATAACAATTAACACGCAGCACAGGTTCTGGTTTTGCATATATTGGTAGGGGTTAGTCCCAAGGGGACACTTATGCCAAGTTGATGAGGCGGCCAGGTACGCCTTCCGTGGATCCAGAGGTCAGAGGGATGTCGTCGGTTAAGGCATCTTCTGAGCCTGTTTGTAGCCAATTCAGAGGCAAGTCTGTTGGTGTGGGCCACCAGTCGGCCATGATACCTGCTGGTTTACATATTGATTTGGGCGCAAAATGGGAAAACATCCAGATCGCTATATAAAGTTGTATGTCTGACAAACCATGGAGCATCCGCGATGCGCTGGAGTACTCGGCTTATACAAGATTCTAGTTTCTTGAGTGTAGTGTAGAGTATGCCGTACCCCATAGCGGGATCCCCCAGGTCCAGGAAGGCATGATAATAGCCTTGTAGACAAGGATTTTGGATCGCTACGAAAGTTCGCTACGAGTTTTAAAAAGCCAATCAAGGTCCTTGGCCTTAGCTGCGACTGTAGCTGCTGCTCGTACCACAAGGGCTTTTCATGTCAGACGGCGGTCCAGATTCACGCCAGATTGGTTCGCTCAACCACCATAGTATTCCGGAACTGTTAGACTAGGATGCTTTTTAGCTGTCGCATTCAAGAAAAACGGTTTTCCGCATTTCGTGGCTGTAAAGGTGCGATGTGTTGACTTTTGGCAGATCCGAGGTAAACAGAGAGTAAAGTACTGATACGAGAACACTTCTGAACACTCTTCTGATGAAAATGAAATGAAAAATATAGCTAAGGAGCTAGAAAGCAATGAAAAAAGAACAAAAATTAAAATTCATTGGAATTCGAAGATTTCCTCGTAATTCTAATGTTTTTAAGCAGTGGTGCCCAAAATGCCAAAAGCCTATCCCATGGGATGTAAAATTGGCTATACAACTCCTCTAACGGGGCCAAGCCAAGCCTTCTCACAATCTCTTGGAGTGTGTGCTTTAAATTTTTCGCACAAGAGAAAGGGACCTACAGTTTAACGCCGAATCCGAACGGCAAAGTTTGAGAATTTTCTATTTCATGGCTAGATTACTTCACAGCTGGCGAAAATCGCTGGTGAAGGTGACAGTATGTGTAAAAGCTATTTTTCTAAAGAAAGAAAAAAACTTTTATTAATAGATGTTCAGAGGCGGGATCGAACCCACGACCTCCCGCCCAGCAGTCCAGCACACTAACCGCTGGGCCACAGACGGCCACAAAATCCCATGGGATAGGAACTCCTAATTCTGCCGGCGTCGCAGCCGACACACGTATAGATAGAGAATACGTTTGTTCTATAACAGGGATCCCCAAGCAGAGAGCGCGAAAATGTGACTGTGTCTCTCCAACACGCAGTGAAGCATGACTTCGTCAAGCATTCGGTGTGAATTAGCGAGTATGTAGCGCTCAGCGGCTTGCTCTCTCACACAAGGCATTTGTTCGTTTGCTTGTTCCTCATGTTTGACTTCATGATGTTTACATCGTGTATCGCTGCTACGCACACAAGCGCAAAGCTTGATAATGTGAGTTTAGGCGCCACTGTTTTAAAGTCTAGAGAAAAGTATTATTGTAAAGAACCTAAAAATGTTGCAAGTATAAGGCGAGCACGAATTTTATACTCTTCAATTACACAACCCAACAGTTTTTGTCTTAATTAGATTTGTACTCTCACATTCTGTTTCTATATAACGGATAAGCGAGTTTGTAGTAATCTTTCCCCTCTAGAATTATTCGAGGTCACTCTTGGGATAGAATTCTGGATTCCCAAGATCTAAGCTTTTTAAATAAGAATAAAATGTTTAAGTTTGGCCCAATTGATTTAATTGCTTTCTGAATTAGTGAAAAACTAAATTATTCTTGAACCTTGGCTCAAACCTGAACTTAGGTTTAGTGATCCACTGAACCCGAACCCAAAAAGTTTTGCATGTTCGATCCCCTGAGTGAAGTCAGTAAGTACTAGTTTGAAAAACAAGCTTAGAGCTTGACTTTTTCGTAGTTTATCCCTTTATAACCCAATCGAAACTGATTCGACACGAAACGGGCGGACACAAAACAATTGATGCTATATCACATCCTGGAGAAATCAAATCTAATTGAATTAAACTACCAATAATAAAACTAGAAATACTCTTTCATGTTCATCATCACTAATATCCACTGTTTCGTCCTACTATCCATGCATATTTTTTATTAAGAATGCTTGCCACATCATAGACAACAACTACACACATTTCACTTTCGTTTAAAACGCTTGAAATGGCTTTTGCAGTTGTTGTTGTTGTTGTTGCTGTTTTCTTGCCATGAAAAATGAAAATGATATGACCATGTAAGGGCAACGGGCATAGCATGGGCATCGGCATCGGCATCCAAACTGGGGAGGGCAGCACAATAAATATAAATTAAGGTTCTATTTTTGTAGCCCAGCTTGAATTACAACTGGCTGCCGGCTACGTTGGTTAACTGGCCGTGCAACAAGTTAGACCTAAAATAGAAGCCATCGGGTTTCGGTTCACATGCGTGCGCCATCTGAGGAGCTTGACCAACTTGGAGGCATGTACTTACATACAAATGGCCGTACATACAAACACACTTACTTACATTCGCGCAGGGAACATGAAAATTAAAAATGCAAATAAATTGTTAACGTTAAACGCGCAAAATTCCAGCCTGTTAGTAACGTCGACTGCGGCGGCCACTTGAGGAGGCCACTTCGATCACGAGATTTCACATTGTCCAGCATACGCATATTGACCGCGACTGCGCAGTCGCAGCGCCGTCACTCACAGCATGCGTTGGACCGGGCGACGAGCCTCCTCTTGGGGGCTGTCAAGTGGCTCCGAGCAAGCAGTCGCTTGTGTTTGTGTGTGTGTGAGCATTTCTTAGCTACACTGGGAAAAATTGGCTGTTGCTTGTTGATGCCTAGGTCAGCCCACTTGTGCGCTGATTACATGCCTTGGGACATTTTAATTGATGATCCAAACACACAGAGCTTTGCATTTTTTCTCCTTTTTTTCGCTGTCTCTCTTTATGATTATTGCTTTGGCTTGTTTGCCAACCGAAAGCAGGTTTGCTGCCAATCTTGCCCTGAATTTGATGGTCTTACTATGAGATCGCTATGGATAAGAAACATTCGTAACGACATGCTAAAAACGACAATTCTAAGTAATTACGCAAGAAAGATACATTAAGAACACATAGAATTGACACTGCTTAAGAGTGTTTGATGGGTTTGTGGTTGAGATAACTCCATTTAGGTGAGGAAAAATTTGATCACAATAGTTGGTGCTCAAATACGAGATATTTCAGCTCGATGTAGGAGCTACATTTAATGGGACTCAGAATCTACGAACCAAAATTTATGTTCGAAAATTTAAGGTTCGAGAATTTTGAAGTTTTTGGAACCTAATTCAGCACACAAAAAATGCAATAATAGTCAGAATTCATCATATTTGAAAAGCCATGTCAACTTAGACTGGACGATGATATTAGGTTCGAAGAATAAGATAACATCACTTTAGTCACAGTCAACATCACGGACATAACTTTCTGGATCATCTATTTTCTAGAACTGAACGACGCCAAAGTTAGATTAAGGGCCGTTTTCTCATGTTCCTGTTTTTGCTCAAATCGAAATCCACCTAGATTTCGCAACTAGGTGGATTTTGTGCAATCGGTTGTCTCATGTAGATGGATTATGAATTTGGACATTTGCGCCACGGTCACACCGGGAGGGCTGGAAAGGCACTAAAATTGAGTTGGCAGCGCCTTGCCACTCGGCGAATTTTTGTTTTATTTATTGCGCGCCAATTTTAAAAAGTAAAGCATGCATTTTACAGAGAAGGAGAGGGAGTTTTTTTTTTTTGAACGACTTGTTACTATGATGGGAGATTAAGCAATAGGTCTAAAGCTAAGTTCACCCAGGCAAATGATTTTGGACAAATTTTAATGAAAATCGGGCCATAAAGTCCAAACTGTGGGACTTTTCGGGCATATTTGATCAAATTATTTGCGTATGAAACTATAGCTTTTGTTTTAAATCCTGTAAAATCTTCAATCATCTCTATTTTAATCAAAATTTGGCTAAATTATCTGCCTGTGTGAACTTAGCTTAGGCAATGAACTAGGGAAATTAAAATGCGGATCTGTCTCTTTGGCTTTGTCTGCAGTTGTCTTGCATACAAAAGCCACATCCAAATACAGCAAATCCACCTAGATTTGCAAAAACAGCAAAAAGAGAAAACGGCCCTAAAAGATTATTTTAAAATTTTAAAGAATGTTGTTATGGATAGTGACCTATGTTTTTTATTTGGGATTTGAGGCTTGGTTTGGTTCGGTTCAGAACCGGGAGGCATCCTTATAATTCTTTAAAAAAAATTTTTTTGGGATTTTAGCTGGCTCGAGGTCAATGTTTTTTTACGTGCTTTTTTAAAAACCAAACAAACAAACACTCGAACCGCTAACCAAACCGAATGATAACAGTTCGGTTCATTTTATATATCAGTTTGATGATGTAGCGATTTTCTTGAAATATAATAATTTAATCAACTAACGAAGAAACTTGCATCGTTACTTTTCTGTGTTCCTTGTAATCCTCAAATGCTTTTTCCATGGACTTAAAAGTAATTTGGCAACCGGGAGGGCCTTGAAACAGCACTGTACAGACAAACCACATTGCTATCCAAATGTTATAAATCGTTGTTCATTTTTGTTCATTATTAAATTATAATTATAATCAACCACAAACTCTTTGAGTAAATCCGTCAGCATTTGGGATTCTTTCCATAGAAAATCGAATAGGCAGAGTTTCCTGAAAAATATAACTCAGAAAAAATCCAACAACTTTGTACTTGAATCAAGTACGAACGGTGTCAATAGTACTGTAAGTACGAAAATACTTGATTCAAGTACAAAATCCTTATTTCAAATACGATTTCTTTCAATCCCGAAATAATTGTTTTAAAACTAATTAACACAAGTTTACACGATTTTTCATCCTCTGCAAATTGATGTCACTCCTTATGTAAAATCACGCGCTGAATCCAAATATGGAGCTTAAAAATTTCTCAGTAGAACAGATTTCGAGATAATCCCAATTTACCGTTTTTCGCATTTTTGAAAAAGGACCTCTCACTTAATTTCAATTATCTCAATTATGAAATAACTTATGAACAAGTTTTGTACACCAAATTAAAGCTAATAAAATTATCTTTCAATCGTTCATACATCATTTCAATGTCAAATTTGTGGTGTAGCTGCTAATTACAAAGATATCGAGAATTTTGTTTCATTTTTATCGAAAATTTGAAAAAACCGCAAATAACACCGTTATTTTCACCAAGAAAAAAATTTTCAAAAATTTCTTTCTCTTTTGGATGATGTAACCTAATGTATAACAAATTCAAAAAGGGTTCATACATCGAAATCTGTTAGAAATTGTAGAAGTTATTAGCATTTATCTAAAAAATGAGCAATTTCAGTTTTACCGTTCAAGTGGTATTAAAAATGTCTATGGTCCATTTTGCTCCCCCGTTTGTGTGCACAGTTTTCCTCTCGCGCAAGAAACCAACAAAAGTCTCCCACCATGGCCTCAAATCCTTGTTAGCGGCGTCCCATACTCTTCATATCCTGATGAAATCGTTCACCATGCTCATCACTCTCATCGCCGAGGTTTTCAGGGAAGAAATCCAAACGGGAATCCAAAAAATGAAGTTTCAACGATATTTTTACTCCTGTTTGCAATACAATGTGCAGCGTTTGAGTGTAATGAAAACTTTAATATAATATACAACCTTTACCTATTTGCTTATAATTTCTTATTAAATGTGCGACGACTTCCTTATAGTTAGGACTTCTGAAATTTCCAAGAAATGAAGTGACAACACAACGGAATGAATTACATGCGTCCTCTTCATCCTTGGACAACGTTGAATTGAAGTGTGAGTCCTTGAAAAGTTTTTTTTATTTGCGGCCCAACAAACACACCCTCTTTGATCTTTGCCTCTGATAGGTAAGGGAACACACTCTTCACATATGCAAATGCATCATCGTCTTTTTGTAGAGCCTTCACAAAATTTTTAAATAAACCCAGTTTTTTATGACAAGTGGCTCGAACTTTACATTTTCTTGTCCAACTATGTAATTCGTTCTGACCGGCCATTCGAACGTAGTGCTCGTGGCGTTCTCGACTGTCCCATTTGCACACAAAAAAACATGTGTTTGGTATATCCTTGTTGCAATCCTGAAACTATTGCAACAACTTTGAGATCTGCGCAAATTTTCCAGTTATGTTCCTTGTAGTTAATCAAATCAAGCAACATGGCCATTGATTCATATGATTCTTTTATATTAACGGCATGCGCTATCGGTGTCGAAGGCTTGATGTTTCCCTGGTGCGACAATTCCGCTTTTAGACTAAACTTGCGATAAGCAAACGCCACTTGACTAAACTCCTCAAATAAACCACACACATCATTGCAAGAACAAATATTATTTTATTTTCAAGTAATACTCAGCATAGCGCTTTTGCCGATATAGTATGTTATTTTGACATCATCCTTTAACAAATTCCGTTCTTGCAAGCGTGATGCTAAAGTTTCAGATTTTTCTTTTGAAAGATCTAGATCTCTTATTAGATCGATAGTCCACTTTGGCAGAAGGGATTTCTCTCTTTTGCGTGTTCTTGATAGTTTTCTAAGTCATCGGCTGATTCAGATGGGTCATGCTTTACAGTTACCTAGGGGTCGGACCAAAATCATTGTACAACGGATCAACTAGTGTCTGTGCTGATCTCTAAAAGCTTTTCAACAAATTCAAAAACTGTGCACACAAACGGGGGAGCAAAACGGACCATAGACATTTTTAATACCACTTGAACGGTAAAACTGAAATTGCTCATTTTTCAGATAAATGCTAATAACTTCTACAATTTCTAACAGATTTCGATGTATGAACCCTTTTTGAATTTGTTATACATTAGGTTACATCAACCAAAAGAGAAAGAAATTTTTGAAAATTTTTTTCTTGGTGAAAATAACGGTGTTATTTGCGGTTTTTTCAAATTTTCGATAAAAATGAAACAAAATTCTCGATATCTTTGTAATTAGCAGCTACACCACAAATTTGACATTGAAATTATGTATGAACGATTGAAAGATAATTTTATTAGCTTTAATTTGGTGTACAAAACTTGTTCATAAGTTATTTCATAATTGAGATAATTGAAATTAAGTGAGAGGTCCTTTTTCAAAAATGCGAAAAACGGTAAATTGGGATTATCTCGAAATCTGTTCTACTGAGAAATTTATAAGCTCCATATTCGGATTCAGCGCGTGATTTTACATAAGGAGTGACATCAAATTGTAGAGGATGAAAAAAAATTTAATAATTTGTAAACTTGTGTTATTAAAGTGTGCAGATACCGTCCCCGACTAATAGATTAGATGATGAAAGTTGATCAATTTGAAAGCGATTTCTTAAGGCCAAGCTGATTGCCTTCCCTAAGATCTATTTGCTGCACTTGTAATTTCACACATAAAGTTTGAAATACAATCGTTTGTCCGAAATTCTTTACAGATTTCATAGACACCCCATTATATTAACGATTCTTTATTTTTATCATAAATATATCAATTCAATATGGAGTGGACATGTCTTAAGGGCCAAGTATTTATGAACTAGTGAAACTATCTTGTTTTGACGTGCCTTAAAGATGCAATCAGAGGATCTGAACACACCATCAATATATTAAATTTGTTTTCATTCTTTTTCTTAAAATTTCGATTCATAATTTTTTCGTCTTTTCGACAGTCTAGAGATTGCAGCAACATATCTGCATTATATAATTATTTAGTGGCTTAATTAAAAATTTCTTAGAAAGCAGCAGCTATAGATGATTGTCTCATCTACTGCTTGACCTCAACCATCACTTTTTCTCTTCAATTTTATTTGCTTTGATATTTTGTATATCGAGTGTTTTGTTTTTGCCATTTATTGTATTATTTTTTGGTCAGACACAAACAAAGTGTCGCTTACTCATACATAAATATTTATTTATTTGTTTTATGGCTGTTGGCAAAATCAATTTAACAATGGTTAAGTGCAATTTAATACGTAGGTAGTAAGTTTGTAATTAAGAGAAATACAGTCAGGCGACTGTAAACGATTTTTGCACGCTGCTCAAATGCGAATGACACATTTTTTTTTTTGTTTTGCCACATGATTTTGCATTAACTAGAAATTTTTAAATAATATTTTTATACAAAAACACACTCGTACGTACTTCTACATTCTGCGTTTTGTCTATTTTCAGCTACCTTTCCCCCCGATTAGCGCACATGCCTACAGTTTTGTTGTTTTCCTTGTATTTTTTTTTTAGTCGTTCTTTGCGTCACCGGCAATGAGTACAAAAGCCCCAGTCGGAGTCGGGCCCCCTAATGCTGCTTTCGTGTGGGCCTGCATACATACAAACAAATAAACTTACATATATGAGCGTATCACAATTTCAAAAAAACGCCTATAGAAGCTGCATGCGTATCTGTTGCCAACGCCAAATACGCAGCGTCTAATAATGGGAATAATTAAAATCAACTTTTTTGTACAAAGTTGTAAGCGTGGCAAGTAAACAAGCTGAATTAATAAATACTTAAAGCAACAACATCAACTGCTGATAGTGAAGAGTTCAATTTTGATTGATGGTTTCACAATGAAATGAAAAGGAAATAAATTTGCAACTGCAACAGGCGCTAGTTAAGTGCAAAGGGAAAGGCTTAATATACAGTAGATCAGAGATCGGCAATGTAAGCAGTGGAGTAGCCACTGGCAACTGAAAAAGTTTTCGTACAAATTAACAGAAAACGGGCAACGAGCTTTCAAAAGTTTATTTTGTTTTCCGACTAAAAAAATGTTTGTTCTCTTGTCATAAGCCTCGGCATGCATTCTGCTTGATTCGGTGTGAATTGCAAAATGTGTTCGACCCCTGCACGCTTTGGGTGACAAAGACTGCTTTAAAGCTCGCTGACAACTTTTCTCTGCGGACTCACAAATACTATTGCATTAGCTCATATTCTGCCGACGTCTCTGCTCTCATTGCTGACCCTTGAACAGAAAATGGATCGATTTATTTCGGAAACTGAATAAGTTTAATCAAATAATCGAAATTTGGGCATTTCCACAGAAAGGTCCACCGACAACAAAGAATTAAAAGCTTAAAAACAATGGTTTTAAACTGCGCGTTTTTTGCTTCCTGGAGAGAGCTCTCTTGTTCACCAGCACAAGCACACTTTTCTGTCCTCTCCATTTGGCCGGCACTGCGATAGATTGCATTTAATTTTGCTCTCTAAAATCTTTCTGAAAGTACAATGAGGTCAAAAATAATGTATAAGAAACCAAAAATTGAAACTATGTTAGATTGTAATGAACTGTAAGTATTTGCACTTAACATTTTAACAAAAGCAGCATAAATGTAATGGGGAAATCTAGGTAACGTAAAGTCAGGTAACGTCACTTTAGTTTCTAAAGTCAATAAAAAAATCCTCAAAAGATTTTTGAATATGATATATTTGGAAAAAAATCTTATATTATTTCAAATCTTATAGAAAAAGTTTTATACAAAAAGCTTGGCCAAATACGCAGAGTTTTAAATTTTGTAATACAAGTAAAACCACATTTCTGTTTTTTGTAACGTCGTTGCTCAAAAATGCAAGCAAATTTCTTTTTTAAATTCCTAGAAAACAATATAAAAAATCCAAAAATTATTTTTATTTTTCTACTTAAGAATCAAACTTTTTACGAAGACGATAAGGTATTGGTGAGGAAAATCGTGTCACACGTACTGATGATGGATCGAATTGAGTAGAAGAACTAACAGTATTTAAAAATTTGCTAAAATTTTTACAAAAATAAACTTGTATTTTCTTCGTCTTTTGGTCACTTTATGAAGTTAGCGAAAACCCAGAACAAAAATTATAATGTAAGAAACGGAAAAACAAACAGAAATTTATCTTTACTAAGGCTGCAAACCGTCCTGATCGATCCTCAAATAATCAATTAGGTTAGGTTTTTTTCCCAATCTTGTCCAAATTATGATGTCCAACCAAAATTCGGCAAATTGCGATTTCGATAAGGAAATAAAACGTAAGTCGAGTTTAAAATTTTCGTAAATTTAAACCGACAGAGTAGATTAAACGAGAAAGGCAAAGCTAACTTCGTCTGTACCGAAGTTTTGATACACTTGAAATAGCTTGTCACAACGGTTAGCGACTTCGACCAAACTTCGCCAAATCAGCTTAAAAACATTCAATATTACCCATGACCGTGTTTGAGAGCGATAATATTGAGAACAAACCAGTTTTTCTCACTAAAACCCATTTTTCGAACGAACATTTCTATGGCAGCTACAAGAAGTAGTCATCCGATCCGGTCGGTTCCGACATATTAGCAGCGTGCAGTAAAAAGAAGACTCTATGCAAAGTTTCAGCTCGATAGCTCCAAAACTGAGGGACTAGTTCGCGTAGAAACAGACAGACGGACAGACGGACGGACAAAGCTAAATCGACTCAGCTCGTCATGCTGATCAAGAATATATATACTTTATGTGGTCGGAGATGATTCCTTCTATGCGTTTCAAACTTCTGGGCAAAAGAACTTAAGAACGTTTATAACTTTCTTCATATTATGAAAGAGGAAATATTATGATGTCCAATCCAAATTCGGCTAATTGCGATTTCGAGAAGTAAATAAAACATAAATCGAGTTGGTAAAGCTTGTTTATCTGGAGGCGTTCTCTTAAACAAAAATTTGTAGACTCAAAAATCGGTCAGCAATCTAACAGTTTATGAATACAGATTCGAACCAAAACCTTAGGCTTGATAAGTATAGGAACTGGTTCGCGAACCAAATCTAAACCTTTACAGCGGGCAGCATTGTAACACACCGTAGGTACACAGCTTATCTTTGCATTCCTGCTAGCCAAGATGATATTAGAACTATAGGAAGATAACTGGATGTTTGACTTTTTAAATTAAAGGGTAAGTAAAACAAAGCTCAAGTGGCGCAGGTAGCATTTGGACAATTCAGTGGCAAAAGCTATAACAGCACAAGTGTGTTTTTCCTATTTCACTGGAAATCAATTATAATTATTAAATAAAAAAGTGATTGGTCGCAAAGTGGAATTTTTTTTTACAGATTGTAAGCGTAATTACTTTGAGTATAAAAGACTTCGGATTGGTATGAAATTTTGACAGAATATAGAATTGATACGCGGGAAGCCGTATTCTATTTGCCACAGAATTGACACTCCCATCTCAAACTTGTAATATCTTTTTAAAGACCAAGCTACCGTAAAGCTAATAAAAACTTAACATATTACTAATTAATATGCTAATGAGTGAATTAACATGGCGACAAGTTGTCACTAATTTTCGTTATGTTAATTTTTATTTAAATGCATCGCGTACATTTTACAGTAACTTTTTCTCTCCCATATGTTTAGGTGTAGCAATTCTCAGAGTTTAGAAAAATAATAGGGGAGAATGGGGGGTTCTGAGCCGCTGGGGTTGTGAGCCACTCGAATATTGGCACCAAAAAAATATATTTAAACTTTTTGTTTATGTCATGTGTCTACCTTCTTATTACCTTACTTTTGGCAAGCAACCTATCAGTCTACACCTTCCTTAAGTTCGTGAACCAGAACTCGACTTTTTTTTTTCAAAAAAAAATTTTTTTTTTCATTTTTGATTTGTGAATTTTATACAAAATTTTTTTCGTAATGACAAATGTAAGTATGAGGGAAATATCTTTGGTCAATTGCCTTTTTGATAGAAATATGTTTTTTTTTATTGTAACAATTTCTTTTTGGTTATGTGACGTCACCAAAAAAAAGATGAGATATGGGGGTTGTGAGCCACTTTGAAAAAAAAGTCGGTTTTGACTTTCAAAGAGAATATTGCAATGACGCGCAATAAAACAGAGGAAAAACTCTCCAAAAATAGTAAAAAAACTTTAAAAAAAGGCAAAACAAAAAGAACAGCCACAAGAAAAAAGTGCTCGTATATAAAAGAAAACAAGCCTGATGCCGTCAATTACACTCTTCATTGATATTTCGTAATTCAGAATATGAGAAAATATTTTCATTTTTTTCATTTAATAAAGAATAATGGCTTTAAAACAATTTCGAACTAAAAAACCGAAAAATTTTTTTTTTAAAACTAATGATGAGGAAAGTTTTGTGCATCTTTTAACTAAAATACAAAATTTACAAAAAATATTGATTTTTGGCGAAGTTATGTTCGAAAAACAAAACTATGATCACAACTCCCCACTCTCCCCTACATTTATACACGCAGAAAATAAATCTTGTCAGTATTCTAGTATTAACAGAACAAATGACCAACTGTGTGAGGTGCAGCTCTGTTTATTTGAAATTATGATAAGTTTATGCTCACTGATCCCAAAACTGTTTTTGGTTTAGCTCCATCAGCTCTTGTCACCAAGATATGGTGGAAAAACGAACAAGTTGAGTTTTTGGGCTATTTCCAGAGAACACTTATTAATGCTTCTTTGAAAAATCAAAGGCGCTATATAAGTAGAGAAGAAAGGCCTCTAAAGTCAGACTACTCTCGATGTACAGCATTTTTATTTAAAATAAATCATCCCTTGGTTATTGGATTAATATTTGAGCTCTTTGAGCATATAGCCAAACATACGATCTAATTATGTGATTTTTATGGCATTTGTATCAGTTTATTTGGCAAATTTACAGCCTGTTAAAGGCGAAAATACATTTTTTTTACTTTTTGGGAGGAAAACTAAATTCCGACTCAAAATTTCTATGGGAACAGTAAAAAGACTACTATCATCTGCATGTAAACATATAACAATTTATGCTGAATCAAGTATCCTCTTGACAGTTCCCATACAGATTTAGAGTGACCATTTAGTTTTTCTCCCATAAATTTAAATATGTATTTTCGGTTTAAACAGGTTATAGCTCGGCCAAACAAGCTGATATAAATGCAAAAAAAAATGCTCATAATTAGAACATTTGTTGGTCTTTACGCCTAGGTAGTTCCAATAGAAATTGATAGCCATACCGACATTTATCTTAAATGTGACGCCCATTCTGAGAGTGCCAAAATATTAAACAAACGCTGAAACAAACCATTTTAACATAATTAGATCGAAATAGGCCTGCACCAAAAACACTACAAAGGGATGTTATAAGTATTAAGTCCAAAAGCGACGATTAATATAAGTTAGGTTATGTTAACTCAGGGTCCCTCAGTGAGGGTTTGCACATACCCAGGTAGGCCCTTATGGTTGATTCAGAATTCTTTCAGAATAATTGCGTTTGTATTTACTGAAAAAAATCCAGTAAAGTTTTGAAGCACAAAAAGCAGGGGTTTCAAAGTACTAGAGCTGGAGAAACATCGATGCTAACATCGATGCATCGATGTTTTTGTCTAAGCTGCAAACATCGATGATATTTTTCCACAATCGATGTTTTTGCAACCCTACGTAAACAAGACAAGGCCACGCTATTTTCTTATAAAATTTGCTTGGCGTCCATAAGAAAGGTAAGGTGATTAATTTGCGGTTCTGTCCATATGCAATATGCAACTTCAAAAAAATATGATTGGACCAAACCCTATTAATTATTAATGTGGTTGATGCTTATCCATTTACATGCTATAATCAAAAAAGTGCGATTTATTAAAACTCACAAATTTTCCTTGATTTGAACACACACTCCCTCTTTTGAATCAAGAAATCTTTCGACTTCCCTGCCTTAATGACGTGATTTCCAAATGTAAGCGAATCGTGAGTTTTTAAATCAAGTACTGTGGCCAATGAATAACCAAAACAGTCCAAGCTTTATTCGAGAAGTCGCCTCTCGGTGAAATAGTTTATATTTAAAAATAAAGCGAATTTTTCTTGTCTGACCATTTATGCACAATTTTACTCCAAACTCTAAGCAATTCCAAAAGCCCCCATATATAAACTTTACAAGAAATGTCAGAAATCCTTACCTCTTAGAATAGGGTGCCACTTTGCCAATTTTTGGGAGAAAATATGCCACTATTTCATTAATTATCCCACTAATATGCGAGATGCAGCGAAACACACAAAAAATGGGGAGTGAATTTATGTATTCCGGCAACATCCGCAGCTTCTGAAAGGACATTCAGTAAAGCTGGACAGACCCTGTCGTACCTTAATGCCAAAGAATTGGGTGCGTATAATGTTCCTATATAAAAATTGAAATAATTTAAAAATACTTAAAATGAAATATTTGATCTAGAACCCTAGAAGGGACATTGGTCTTACAATTTATCAAATTTATATTTATTATTTATGTTCTCTATTTATTTTCAATTTAATCTCAAGCAAGAAATTGATTCAGGAAGCTATATCATCAGAACCAGGGTTCGTAAAATAACACACATTTGTTTTTTACACGCGCAATATTAACACAAAGAAAAAAATCAGTCTGTAAAAAATTTTTATTTTCACACGTGTTACTAACAATTTTTTACAGAAGAAAATAAAAATTTTTTTCATGTTATTAACACGAGAATTTTTTTCACGCGTGTTACTAACACGAGTGAAAAAAATTTTTGCTAACATCTGTGAAAAAAAATCCAGAAAATTTTTCTCACAATATTTTTCACACGCGTGTGAATAATTTTCAGAAATTTTTTTCATTGCATTTGTATTGGTGCGTATGTGAGACGCGCTAGCTAGCCTGAGCTCAGTCAGAGTACAAACGGGGGTGGGTAAGCGCACACTCTTTGCGAATGCCATAAAATTTGAGATCTAGCCGAATTTCGTAATGACCTGCTGCCTACCGCTGCATTATGCAGCTGTGACCGCAAATATCCAGATTGAAGCAAAACATTCGACCTTTAACTCTGTCAGCAATGGTGTCGCATGAGAGGGTATATCCCTTTTTATGAGGGTCATAAAAAATTGGCGTTTCCCTGTTTTCGCGACTACCTGATAACCGTCAATGGGCTACTAGTCCAAATAGGTAAGAGTTCACCATTTAAAAAAAGGGACAAATGCATATTCTACAGGTGCTTATGCGTATTTCGGGAGGCCTATTTATATTTACCTGATGTAAATTCCATTGACCCAATTTAAAGCGTTAAATATTTTTTAAGTCAAGTACACGATACCTGTACTTCCGAAGGTGTCTTCATGACATCACATTGCGCTCAGAATTTAGTTTTAAAACAACTTGCAAAGTGTTCGTGTGCATTACATTTTTGAGTTGAAAGTACAAAAAGTAAAAAGAAAAAATGGGAAGGACAAAAAAGTTTAATGTTGAAGCTATGGTGGAACCAACGGAAAACGAAAACATCGTGTCTTGCCTAGTTTGCAAAAAACGTCTCTGCAAGATATCAGGAAATATAAGGCGTCATTATAAGTTGGTACACGATAAGGAGTCCGAACAAATGGATGATGTTGAGATGCAGCCTGCCTCAAAAAAAGCCAAGACTTCGGTCTGCCTAAATATGTCTAAGCCCGATTATTTGAAGACAATAGCATATTTGGTATCCGTGATCTCTTTGCCCTTTAGAATTTTTGATAATGATCGCTTTCAGGAAATCTTGCAACCGTGGACAAATGGATATTCGTGTAAGTTTAATTCCAGAAATGTTGTAGCGCATCTTGAGGATACAGCGGGAAAAGTGTGCAACGCCATTGCTGCCAAAGTTAGAGGTCGTATGATATGCCTCAAGATGGACATTGCATCACGCAATGACCGCAGCATAATGGGATTAAACATACAATTTATGCGAGATTTCAAAATAGAAGTCTATATTTGTACGTCATACAGCACAAAACTTGAAGATGGAGGTTCTTCAGTGCTTGGATAAATTCAACATTAACATCGATCAAATTTACTCAATGACAACGGACAATGGCGCCAATGTTGTAAAGACATCAAGACTCCTACAGGAATATGAAGAAGTTGGTATGCCTCCTGATGAAGAAACCGACCACTTTGAGGAAATTGACGAACACATTAGGAGTTCCCTGAGTGTTGTTCATTGCGCTGCACATACCTTACAACTAGTATCTTGGGATGTGATTAGAACAATTGATGCCGAATTGGAAGACTGTCGGAAATATGTCAAAAAACTACGCACGGAACTACGTAAACAGAATGAGACATTGCCTGTGCTCGATAACAACACCCGATGGAGCTCTACATTCAAAATGATGGAGTCTTTAAATACATTAAAGAGTAAGGCACAACATTTGATTCCATTGTCTTTCGATTGGTCCTTCGTCGATGAGTTTTGTTTTTCTTTCAAGCCAATCGCAGACTGCACAGCAATGCTTCAAACAGAAGATATGGTGATGGGTGATTTTTATCGCGAATGGCTGGTTTGCGAAGCCCAGCTTTCCCATCTGGAACACGAGTATCAACTGGCTAAGAAGTTGCATTCGGCCTTGGATTCAAGAAAGTCGATTCTTATGGAAAATGATGCATTTCTTGCAATTGTTAAGCTTAATGAAAAGATATTAAACTGTATTAATTACGAATAAAATTTAAAACAAATTATTTGAAACAATTATTAAAAATAAACTAAATGAAGGTACGTTGAAGGCAAAAAGTCAATTACAATTTACGCGGCGTCGCCAGAAAATAGGTCGTCAATATAAAATACCTGCAGAATATGCATTTGTCCCTTTTTTTAAATGGTTAACTCTTACCTATGACCATCATAAAAAGGGATATTCCCTCTCATGCGAAACCATTGCTGACAGAGTTAAAGGTCGAATGTTTTGCTTCAATCTGGATATTTGCGGTCACAGCTGCATAATGCAGCGGTAGGCAGCAGGTCATTACGAAATTCGGCTAGATCTCAAATTTTATGGCATTCGCAAAGAGTGTGCGCTTACCCACCCCCGTTTGTACTCTGACTGAGCTCAGGCTAGCTAGCGCGTCTCACATACGCACCAATACAAATGCAATGAAAAAAATTTCTGAAAATTATTCACACGCGTGTGAAAAATATTGTGAGAAAAATTTTCTGGATTTTTTTTTCACAGATGTTAGCAAAAATTTTTTTCACTCGTGTTAGTAACACGCGTGAAAAAAATTCTCGTGTTAATAACATGAAAAAAATTTTTATTTTCTTCTGTAAAAAATTGTTAGTAACACGTGTGAAAATAAAAATTTTTTTCATTGATGTTTATTATCATGGCAGAAAAATATCTTTTGAGCATTTTACGAACCCTGGGTTTGCAGTAACTGCATTGATCCTGACATGATTTTTTACTATCTTGAAAGTAAAGTTTGTTTGGCCTTATTACATTTTTGACCATGATTTAATGGATTTGTTAGTAACGGAGTGTGGTTTACAACAGTTTTTAAGATCTTGGTTCATATATTCTTCACCTTTGGTCGTCCATGGAATTATCGCGGTTCAGTATAGTCATAGACAGGGGCAATTCAGTTATGTGTGATCATTTGTGATCTTGAAAAAGCAGTTTCTTAAGAATTTCACGGTTTTGTTACCATGGAGATCTAGGACTTTTTTAGCTGCGATTGCGCATAGCAAAGCATTGATCCAGACATGATTTTTCTCTGGTTGGTACCAAAGATTTTTCATAATTACTACTTTGATCCTCTGGTTTTTTTTCTCGATTTAATAAGTCTTCAGTTACGGTTAATGGTTTAAATACCTTACCTATCACAAAGTCTGTAACTAAATTCGTTTTACACTCCGTGCACTTAACTAAAACCCTTTTGTACGTAATTTTAAAATTGTTTAGTAGTAAATACGAAAGTTCGGAATTTTTTTCGGTATTACGATTGATCGGTGCGTTACAAATTATTTACTCGTTTACGAACCCAAAAGAAAAAAGGCCGAGATTAAAATTAAGGTAAGCCCGAAATTTTTTTAAATTAAGCAAACAAACTGAGTGTAAAGGAAAAGAGTGGCTGCACTCTCAACTATGATTTAGTCCCGCGTGTGCTCGATAGTTTTGTGAGCTAAAATGCCGTCGTCTGTTTGTTCAAGTCCCCGACAAGGTGAAAAAAAAATTTTTGATAGGTAACAAATTCGTAAAGAAGGGTAAGGGTGGCTTATTGTAGCTTTGTAGCTCATT
The DNA here is from genome assembly GCA_018904235.1 of Lordiphosa stackelbergi. Lineage (NCBI taxonomy): Eukaryota > Metazoa > Arthropoda > Insecta > Diptera > Drosophilidae > Lordiphosa > Lordiphosa stackelbergi. Next base: position 87,985 of record JAEIFU010000945.1, read on the forward strand.
GAATCATTTTTATGTTATGAAACTTCAAACGAATTTAGTTTCAAAAGGCGACTCTGTTTTCTTGTAGACCTTTGCACTTGTAGACGTAGCACTTTTGAGATGTTCTACTATAAATATTGATTCTAGTTAACCGATTCTAATTTATAATCTCATTCACTTTCAACCTTTATAGAGTTTCCATTGAAATACTGATATAAATCTTGGGTTTTTTGTTTTCTTACTAAGTAAGAGGGCAAAAGAAGCGTAGACTTTGATGTTGCAACCCATTTCGTCGGTGCCCAAGTCCATGCGTTGGCTATATATAACCCCATAATCACGCAGTTGCTGCTGACGTATCACCTGTCAGCTACTTGAACTTCCTCAAAAGCTGTTTCTACTGGATCTGGCGGATCTAGACAAAAACAGAATAAAAATGCATGCGCGTGGAATTATTTGTTGTTATTCCGTAATCAATTGAAAGATTTTTCCTACACAGCAACAAATAAGTTCAATTACCGGGTTAGACCATGGAGTGGTTGGGCGTGTACCCATTGTGGATGACATTTTGCATTTGGAATTAAAATTGATTAACAGCAGCTCAAGTTCAAAGCCATTTAAGAAGATGTATGGAGAATAAATTGATTTGTAAACATTTGCCTCATTGTTTTGTTGTTTTACTTTAAAGAATTTGTAACAAATTCGAAACCAAAAAAATATTAATTAGAAAATTGTTATTCTACGGGCAGTGTTGTAGTCCGCTTGGCTAAATCTTGCTGCGATTTCTCCCAGGCCAGCTCAAAGGGATACTCCAA
>JAEIFU010000946.1:0-88484 GCA_018904235.1 Lordiphosa stackelbergi
TATATTAAGTCACAGTTCAAGCTTAAAAATTATGAGTCTGGCAGTTTTTCGCGGTTAGAAGAAGGAGGAAGAGGAATTTGCCAAGTCTGGAGCAAACAGTCTGGTACAGTATGCACCTACATATATGCAAAAATTTGTGGCTTTCACCTCTTATAGTCTGTGAGATTTACGCATTTATACAGAGAGAGAGACAGTTTTTTCGCTGATAAAGAGATGGAGGAGGTGGAATTTTTCTAAATCTGAAACAAACTCGATGTGGGTACAGTATACACCTACATATATGCAAAGAATTGTGGCTTCACCTCTTATAGTCTGTGAGCTTTACGCATTTCTACGGAGAGAAAGACAGTTTTTCGATGTTAAAATATCGAGGAGGGAGGAATTTTCCAAATCTGAAACAAACTCGATGTGGGTACAGTATACACCTACATACATGCCAAAAATTGTGGCTCTATCTGTTACAGTCTCTGAGATCGAACGTTCATAACTAGCAAAACCCGCCGCGACTTCGTCCGCGTGTCAGTTGTATAAATTTGGGTTGAAATTGTGAAGCGTAAAGTGTGTACATTACAAATCATTGTTTGTTATAGACAACCATGAAAGAATACTTTTGTTTCATTAGCAAATAACCCGTCGCGCTTCGCTGCGCCTTCAACAGTATAGAACCAATGCACACCCACTTCCCATCCACATCCCACCCACTCTCCACCCAATTCCCACCATCTTTCCACCCAGTTTCCACCCACATCCCACCCACTTCCCGCCCACTTCCCACCCACATCCCACTCCCACCCACTTGCCACCCACATCCCACCCACTTCCACTTCCCACCCACATCCCCCACCCACTTCCCACCCACATCCCACCCACTCCCACCCACTTCACCACCCACTTCCACCCACTCCACCCCATTCCACCCACTTCCCAACCACTTCCCAGTGGGCATCCCGGCGGTATTTCCAACATCGGAAAATGAAAACACAAATGAATTCTCATTTTGACCTTACAAACCGAGTTTCAAGTCAATCGTGTGAAAAATAGTATTTTTCATGCAGAATTTTCCGGGAATTTTTACGCATGGGGGCGGATTTTCCGACATTGAAAAATCACATTTTAAATTATTTTGTATTCTACCCTTACAAACCGAGTTTCAAGCCAATCGGATGAAAAATATTTTATTTCATGCAGAATTTTCCGGGAATTTTCCGACCGTTGGCTCAAATTTTCCAACATCGGAAAATAACATTTCAAATTATTTCGTATTCTACCCATACAAACCGAGTTTTAAGCCAATCGGATGAAAAATAGTTTTTTTGCATGCAGAATTTTCCGGCCATTTTCCTCGAGGCCGGATTTTCCGAAATCGGGAAAACACGTGTCGAATCATTTCGCGTACTATGCTTACAAACCAAGTTTCAAGTCAATCGGATGAAAAATAAAATTTTTCCCATACAAACTTTTCCGACGCTTTTCCGACTTTTCCGGGTGTAATTTTCCAAATTTTCTTTCTTAGTGCGCGCCTGCATAACTAAACGAAGGTCTATGCCAAATCTCAAACCTGTAGTATAAGCCGTTTAGGCTGTGCGTTGATAATATGTCAGTCGGGCGTACAGATTTATATATATAGATAAATTTGCCTGGGGGCGGAATTTCCGTCATTGGAAAATCATGCTTCAAATTAATTCATGTTTTATCGTTCCAAACCGAGTTTTAAGCCAATCGGATGAATAACAGTTCTTTGCAGCTTATTTTCTATTCCCCCATTTTCACTCGCGGAGAATCAAGATTTTCCGACATTGGAAAATCATATTTTAAATTTATTTCATTGAAACCGAGCTTCAAGCCAATCGGATGAATTTTCCGACCCCCCCCATCAGGTCAAATTTATGACATTGTGAAAGTCACATTTCAAATAAATTCGTATTATATTCTTTACCAAGAGCCGAAGATTTTTTAGCCAGAGCGGATGAGAAATAGATACATTTCATGCAGAATTTTCCCGTCATTTCACTCCCCTGGGGCGGATTTTTCCCGACATTGAAAAATCACATTTTAAATTATTTCGTATTCATCGCCTAAGGCGAGTTTCAAGCCAATCGTATGAAAAATAGTTTTTATTTATGAATTTTTCTGTTTGTAGGTCAAATATTCCTTTATGAAAATCATATTTCAAACTATTTCACGTATTCCATCCCTTACAAACCGAGGTTGAAGCCAATCGGAAGAAAAATAGTTTTTGATCTTGGGATACAGTCCATTTTCCTCGTGGGCTCCGTCTTAGTACGCACCTTCACCACTAACAGAACTCCTGTCAAATTACAGCCCTACTATCTCTTACCGTTTAGGCTGTGCGATGATTGCCAATGAGTCAGTGAATCTGTCAGTCAGTCAGTCGAGTACACTCTTCTTTTTATAGATATAGAGCGAGGCCAAAAGTGAGAGAGTATTGGCAAAAGTCAATATAATCTCTAAGGATGCCGAACAATGGTTTGCAATATTACGGCTGTTTTTTTTTTTTGGTGGCGTCGAAAATGGCTCTCCGCTCACACGAAGTTGAGCGTAAAAATCTAAACAGCGATGGCCAGCGAGAGCTGAAGGCCAAAATGTGAGAGTGACCATAAAGTGTGCGACAATAACCGAGCCCTCCCGTGATTTATCCCCCTGCTTCGACGTAATCGCTTCCGAACTCTGTCGAGCGAATGACGCCCTATCTGCTCTTTTGGTCTCAGCTTCGGCAAGCGCTCGGGTCGTGTACATGTGAATAGCGAAATGTTTTGACCTCCAGGAGGAAGCAAGGGCTATTGCTAGTAGAGAGATATTAAAATTCCATTCAAACAATTCAGCATTTTTTTGAGCATCTTTATCTTTTATAATAGATGACCCTTATTAAAAAAACAAAACAAAAAATTATTTGCTGTCTGCAGGCATCATAATTATAAATGTTCTGCCGCAATTGAAATAGCCAGCGTGGCGAGAGGTAGAAAGTCAGCCGCCCATGTCAGCAGTCGTGGGTTCGAATCATGGCCTGACACAAGCGAAGATTTTTTTCTTTTTTGTTTTCAAATTGTATTTTTAACAAATAAATTTTTTTGTTATTCATCGATATCAAGAAAACACACTTCTATTAAATATTTTCAACATTTAAACGTTTTCGTTTTGGAGAGCAATGGGTGCTGCGTTGAGGAAATGCTTTCTTATTTATTTTTTTATTTTTTTTTTTTATAAATTGTACTTGAATCAAGTACGAACGGTGTCAATAGTACGGTATGAAAATACCGATTTTAAGCACAAAATCCTTATATCAAGTACGATTTTTCCCAAAATACTTCTTTGAAAACTGTTTGGGGATACTTTAAGTACATTTCCGAACTATTGTTAAATCTTTTTGGTCATATTATTAATTTGTTATGGTCTTAAGTACAGCCCGATTTACTTCCTCAAAATAAGTGCAAAAAGGTTCTTCATCGAAGTCTAATAATTAAAAAGTCAACCACAAAACTTGTTTGAAGCAAAATAATACTTCAAAAAATAAGTACAAAATGTTTCATTTATCAAAATCCAAAGGAAATGAATTACCCAAAGATCAAGATGTTTATACTGTGAGTCGGTAATCTACCCACACTCTATTACCAAAGATTCATCCAAAACTTGCATAGTAAAGTCTAATCTGTACTTAATCCAAGAAATATTGTACTTGAACTAAGTAATAACCTTTTTTAAAAATGTTAGGTTAATTTTGGTACGAAATGTACTTATTCAAGAACGTTTGTTCTCATTCAAAAAATTTTATCAATCCTATTCTAGTATGTTTTGTACTACAAGACACAGCAGACCTACAACATTGCAATTTCTATAATTTTTTCCGTTGTAACGCCAATTTTATAATTTTTGTTGTAGCGCCTTTTTGTTAGATTTGGGCAATCATTTTTCTCCAAACTCTCCAAAATGTATCCCACTGTAACCATATTTTGATACAATTTTATGCTTTTCTTTTTTTTTTTTTGTTGCCGTTGAAAAAAGGTTCCTTTACGTTTTACTGCTCAATTTTGCCTCCTTGCTTCTGACATATGCAGATGCGTGTGTGTTTTGTGTTGCTAAGGACTGACCAGCGGGCAGCTGGTTCTTCCTTTTGTTGAATTTTTTATTTCGTTTTCGTTTTTTATTTATTTTGCTTTTGTTTTGGTGCTCGTTCAAGGCTCGTTTATACATCGTTTTGTCATTTCGTGTGCGTGTGTGCTGTAAATGTCAAACCCTTTTCAAAAAATAAAAAGGAGTCTGAAATTTTCTGCTCATTGTGGCCGAACAGACAAATAAAATTGTATTATTAACACATTTGAAATGCCAAAGTAATATTTGGTCAAACGTTGCTAATATGCCATCTAAGGACTAAGAATGCCTTCACTCGAATTGTCTACTTGTGACTGGTTGTCCTTCTTTTGCTTCTGTTTGCTTAACTGCCCATTAATTCCTCGGACACGCTCTGATTTTTGACCCTCCGTCCCCCGCCTGGTGCTTTTTCTGTGGGCTGGGCAGCCTGTCCAGCTGCCAGTTTCATTTGAGAGTCATGTCACCCTTTTTCCGGTGTGAAAGGAAAGACAGTACAATTATTTTCTGACTAAAGAATTTCCAGAAAAGAATGGGCAATAATTGTCAACTTGAATTGTCACAAATGTTTGCTTCCTTTACTTGCTCGGTTGTAAAGTAAAGGAAACTTAAGTTTTAGCTTGAACTTGGTAAAATGTACAGCCAAGTGGATTCTTGTTAGCTTTAAGTTTGCGGCGTAATAAATTTGAGTGGTTAAACTACAGAGAGGCAAGACTACGTGTGCATTTATACGATTAAGTTTGATATATGAAGCTTTCTTAGTGGGCGAGAGACACAAGAAGCCAGCTGCAACATGGAAATGTGGACTAGGTAGATCATCTCAGCTTGATAGATGATTAGGAGCTGGCATATAAGGAATTTGTCTTCATGTCAATTAGGTTTTAAGTTCTTTGCGAAGTAGGCTGATTGCAAGGTTCTGGCTGTTGTCAACCGATATCACAAGGAATAGGAATCTTGGAAACAAAAATAGCTATGCTTCTACGTGAACTAAGAACTAAGCGGATGCCTTGGCACACGACCACGGCCCCTGTTGTTTGCTGAGTGGCTAAGTTCCAAATGCTTACATTTTTGTACCATGAGCTTGACAGTCGAGTGAACCAAGATATCGTTGTCGGTGTGTTCAGTCTTCAAGGTCCTGAGATCAACCTTTAGTTCTAGTTTAATGGTGTCCCAAATTCAATCACAGCTTAGATGTGGTGGGTGGGTGCGTTGTGGTTTCGGTCGTGTCTTCTCTTCCCTTCTCGCTAACTTATAAAATTTAAAAAAATGTTTTTTAAAGTTCAACCCAGTCGGGTTTGGTTCGAGCAATTCGATGATCAACTCGTTTTTGTTACCCCTCTGGCTTGAGTTGATCCCGAATGGCTTGATTTTTTTTTTGTTCAGTGCAGGTTCCTTATGTGGAATTAATCACATCTGCGAGCATACAGAAATACTTTGGGCTGTCTTTAATTGAATAAAATAAATCCCACACGATACCAAACGCCAGTAGATCCCCAATTTTCGCAAGCCCAGAAAGAAAGTAGGGATTTTTAGGTCCAGGAATTTTTATTTTGATCCCGTTTTTCGATAAGGTGCACTTGACTTAAGCTCGAAATTTTTACTTTCACATTCTGATCGAATCTTAAAGATCCTAAATACGTACTCGATTTGATCTTGAAATCAGCTGGTGCAAAATATTCAACTGTATTCAATCCAAAAGAGGATTTCAGCTAGAATGCACGACATTCAAACTCGCTTTGACACCAAAAAAAGCTTCCCCCAAAAACTCCATGTCACTTTCTTTAACGACCTTTTTGATTTTCAAACTAGCAAGTTTAAGGTCATTAGCTGTTTGCACACAACTTTAAAAACAGGGCACTCACAACTCCTGAATCGAGGCTGGCGGCTGTTTTTTAAGAATCAGCCGGTTCCATCTTAAACCGACTTGCAATCAGCAGCAGCCTTCTCGTGTCGGAAGCCCAAAAAAAACCACACCCTATGCTTACATGAAGAATTGCTGTAAGTGTGTGTTCCCATTTCACCAAACTGTATTAGTAAGAGAGATTTTCTTAGTGTAAGCGAGAGTTTTCTCAGTTTTTGTTAACTTTCTATTTACCCAACTTTCAGTTGCAGTGTGAGCAGTGTTTGTTAAAACACTAAATACCAAAATATCGATACAACTGTACATATTCACAATTTGTCGGTTATTTTCAGTAATTGTCCAACGACAACATTAGTTTAATTTCGATTTTGCACTCCATTGAAACATGTAAAACAATCAACAAATTTCAATTTAAAATCAAATTAACCCATAACTAAAATTGGAAAATATTTTTGCTAGAAAGGGCAAAACTGCCCTGGGAAAACTGCCCCAGAAGATTTTTAATTATTTTGAATCAGGGATGGTAGCTATTATCTAGGAGGGTATGTGTGCCAAGTGGTGCAACTAGATCAAATTAATAAAAAACCTTAATATAAATATTTGGGATTTAATTTTGTTTTAATCTTCATCACTATATTCGTTGATAATGGTCCATTCATTAGTTGTTTTAAATATATTAATCAGCATCTCGACAGGCTTGAGATTCTTGACTTGAACCTTGCAGAAAAAGCAAGTTTTTCGAAAAGGACTTAAATAATCTGACTGCTTACTGCCGCTTCAGTTCCGTTCCAAAATCGGAATTTGCTGAATTGCTCAAATGAAAAGTGGAAAATAAAACCTTCAAGTAGTTAAATGATAGCAAACTTAACTATGCAAAACATGCCAAACCATATGATTTTGTAACTTCAAAAATTGGAAAAATATAGCTCTTAACTGGGAGCATTTAAAATAACTGATGGAATCTTTACCCTCAAATAGAAATTCGACTGGTCGTAAAAAGGAACAGGCTTTCATAATATTTTTATCCAAGATAAAACTTGGCAACAGCAGCTAAACAATTGCTAATCTATGTGAAATAACCCAGCCGCAAATGGTTTCTCAATATGTAAAAGAAGTAGCAACGGCTTTTCAAAATTATGTATTAGCAATGTTTGGGTTGAATGCTGAATCTAGATTAATTGGTACGGCAAATAAAACAGAAATAACCAAATCGTTATTAAAAATAGGTGTCGATAAATTGGTGATCTTTTGCAATGGAACATATATCCGCTATCAAATCCGCAAAAGAAATCATGCTCAGGTCAGAAGAAAGTTCCCATGTGCAAGCCATCTACAGTTTGCACCAACAATGGTTATATTTTTGACATGGCAGAACCATACATATAAGTCCAATGTAAATAACGAATCAATTATAAAGCAGTTACTACATGATCTGGACGGACTTCAAAAATTGCTTTAGCCCGGAGATATAATTGTTGTTGATCGAGGGTTTAGAGATGCTGTTGACGATCTCGAAGGAAAAGGCTATAAAGTTCTTCTGCCAGCTCTGAAACGCAAAAGAAAACAGCTACCGACCTGGGAAGCAAAACAATTCTGGATCGGCATCAAAATTAGGTTGCAATCATAGCTTTGCACGGAATTTTATACCAAAGTACCAGCTTCTTGGTGAAAAAGTTGACAATTAAAAGCTGCCAAAAATAGAAATCCTGCACAAGAAAGCGTGCTATCTAAAAAGAGATCGTGATTTGTCGGATCAAATCTTTCTAAGAGGAGTTGCAGAAAACAGATGATTGCATTTTATTACGAATAAAATCCCGGTACATTAAGAGAAAAACCAATCACATTTTTATTAAATAAACATAAAGATTAAAACAAAAATTAAATCCCAAATATTTATATTTTTATGTTATTTGTTAATTTGATCTAGTTGCACCACTCTTAAAATTCTGAATTTTTTCTTAATAAGATGGTTAAAGGACACATCAACTGTAAAAATTCCTTGATATTGTCGAAACTGGAAAGTGGTCATTTCTAAGTTAGAAAATTTTGACCACCGTTTTTAGACCAAAGAAGTAAGAGTAAAAAATCCCGAATTTTGTAACGGATAACTACGCTAAATCTTATCAATATTCAATCAACAGTTCATGATAAAACGTGGTGTGAAACCAGATATATCGATATTTATGTTTTGGTATTTCTGCACATTGCTCGTCAACCAATAGATCTATTGACTTGAAACTTGGCAAACATACCCTCCTAGATAATAGCTACCATCCCTGATTCAAAATAATTAAAAATCTTCTGGGGCAGTTTTCACAGGCTTATCCGGATATGCCCTTTGGGCCTGTTTTAAGATATAAAACTTTAGCTGAAACAGTCGGTGTTCAAACAAAATTTTCTAATAAAATAATGAAATAGTATTAGCATTGGAAACGGGCATGAAAGATGGCCATTTTGATACCTATTCCCTTCACCTGAATTATGTCGGAAAAACTTTGTACGAATTCAGAAGTAATAGACTCCCTCATATATTGTCCAATAAAATTTATAAAAAAAAACATTGCTTGGAAGAACGACATAACGACGAAACAATGCAACACGAGAGGATTGGAGAAAAGTATGCGGAAATCATCTAGAAAAGCTTAGACAAGAACAAATAAAGAACTACACTGAAAAAGCAAGAGCTAGCGATCGTAGAATATACAAAAATCTCGAATTTGCAAAAGGAGCACTATATTGTAACGACAGAAACACCCAAAGACACATAACATGGATTTTTAAACCTAGGGGCGATTTGCAGAACCTAAAAAGCAGTCAACAAACAATTTCAATGCTCGGAGGACGAATCAATTCACCATTTCCTAAGCCGATGTTACGATACGTTAACCTACCAGGAACTATTAAATATTTTGAATGGTGACATAGATGGAAGTTGAGTTGGGCTAGTAAACTACCTAGAATATGCCATGAAGTACAGAATGTGGTTAATATTTATAAATATCCATTGTAACCGAACGGCTGAGCACTCTCGGAACTCAATGGGAGCTTGGCAGCCCGGTGTAGTACGAGAAGGTTCAACGTGGGGTGCAAAGTCAATAGATGGGCTGACGGTTCTTTAAAACCATGCCTTAACACGCTTAATATTTAAGATGTAATACAATATTGTAGTGAAATAATAAAAAATAATAAAACCTAAAGAAATATCTTGAAGTTCTGTGGCCCCGAAGAATATTTCGAGAGATTTACTAACCAACCGTAGGCAGAATCCTAGAAATGGCTAAGTCACCCTCGTATAAGATATTTAAACTTAATACATTTCTTGAATAAATGAGATTATAAATGGGACCGCTTTTTTCTGCATGGTTTGTCAAAGTGATATTTTATACTAATAACCGTAACCGATAATCGAAACCGAAACCGTCATATCATACAACCGTAACCGGACAAAATCGATCGGACTAAACAGTTACCGTAACCCTAACCGTTATTCGTTTCGGTTTTAGTCTCTGAGTACAGGAAAAACCGAAAGAACTGATAACCTATAATGTTAATAAAGGTTACAGGGTTACGGTTAAAACAACAATTTTTTATTGGTCACGGTGGCGGTTGAAAATTGTAAAGTGTTTTTAGGTTATAATTTTAATCTCTGTTTACCATTAAACTGGATTGTGAAGATATTAATTAATGCTTGGAAATTGGGCAGGGTGAAATGTGTGTTAATGTAGTTGACAAACTTTCTTAAAACCGAGCAGGCCCTCATATTTTTGACTTTTAGATTGGTGTCAACTGCTCATAGTTTTTCTCAGTTCCGTGTTTGATTTACAACAATAACATACGTAGCAACAAAATTTTAGTTATTTAGCTAAATATTTCAACAATCCTGAAACTTAAATTACAAAATGCCCATCGCAATGAAACCAAAACGTCCCGAGTCTAGCTTCTTAATGTGGCTAAATGCAAGTGGTCGAGCTCAGATTAAAAAGGAAAATCCAGAATTTACAACAATTCAGGTTTCCAAAAAGGGGCTGAATTGTGGAAACTAATGGGTGACGCGGAGAAGTGGTCGTGGCGCACCTTGGCATCAGTCGAAATGCGAAATTATAAGATCAAGAAGCAAAATTGGCTAAACACACAATAAGATAAGCGCCTTACATACAAGTACCACCGGTGATCGACGCAAACTAAATTAAGGTAAAGTAAAACTAAATGACTCCAAATTCTGATTACTTTAAATTTCTTTTAACCGATTGAACGACACCTTCTATTTACCCGTCGACAATTGCCAACTGTTAAATCTTGATGAAAGTCCAAACCAGTGATTAAAACCAAAACAAATAACGGTTTGGCTTACGGTTACTGTTTTGGCCGATAGGGTTTTTCCTGGTTACGGTTATATTACGGTTACGGTTATCAACCTAATTCTGTTTCGGTGACAAAAGCAGGGATTCATTATAAATTCTACTCCTGAAAACAAACGCTCAACACTTATTTGTGTGGGTGGATTTGGACTGTTTTCCCCGGATAATTCAATCAAATTTTTGTTGTCCAACAATTTAATACAGTTAACTTTCTGCACGGCAGATAAAGACACTATATATCTCGGATCAAATAATATTGCACATAGGTCATAGCATCATTCCCAAACAGAATTGGTGCTCTAAATTCTAGCTCTTAAGACTATAGTTTGGTCAATTCTGAGTTGTTTTTGATTTCAAATTAACATTGAATCCAAATAGAACCTGAGGTTGCAGAAAAATCAGAATTAGCTGATGCCAAATTTGAGCCAAAGTCATTTATTTTTGGATCAGCTAAACTAGCCAGCATCCAGTGTTATATCACATATGTGGAAAGACGAGGAGGGTAAAGAATTTGGTTAGCTGCACTCACTCTTTCTCGTTCGCTCAGCAATAGTGCGGCGCATTGTATGCATGTGAAATGTTCATTGTGCATACTTAAAATTTACGTCAGAGCGGGCCATGCATAATTTCTGTCCTCTTCATTTGTCTTGCCCAGGTCTAGACCAGAGCCGGCCTGCCATATCTACCAGGGGCCAAAGTCACTCATGTTTTTATGCAAACGCGAGACGAACTTATGGTTGTGTGAATCGGTGAACACTGAATTGCATGAAAGTTGTAGGCTGTAGTGTGGAGAGAGCTTTCTTGCTCACCAACATAAGCACACTTTTCTGTCCTCTAAAGTATCACGGCACTGATTTACGTTTATCGAAATTTTTACTAAAAGAGGAAAACCAAAATTACCCTGTATATTTGTTTCTGTTTCGGTTCGGATAACCGGTTATGGTAATAAAGGTTATTGGGTTACGGTTAGAGGAAAAATTTTTTTCGGTTACTGTTTTAATCTATGGTCTAAACTAATTATAACATTTTCGAGTTTATAATTGCTATTCGGGGAGGAAACAAATCCAACATATCTAAGATCTTACAAATCCGTTCAGCAGTTCCTGAGATAAAAGTGGTAAATATATGTAAATGGTCTTAAATTTTACTTCAATTGAGTTGAACCTTCTTTATTTTAAGAACTTTTAGACAGAAGTCGTAAAAAATGTCGGAAACCTTTTGTGGTCCCGACATTCAATCAAGGTACTGAATCAATCTTAAAAAAACCCCCAACCCCCTTTGGTCTGAGAAGAGAAACACATATTTTTTTCTTTTTTCTGTCAGGTCTATCTCGGGCCCCTAAAATTTAAGAATATTTCGTTCTTGTTTTAAATTGACGGCCACTGAACAGGATTTTTCCCTCTGGGCAGTCAATCTAAAGTCAGTACAGTTTGCAACCATAACGTGACAGAAGTGTGTTCAATTTGTGCTATTGAAATTATATTTAGCCGTCGTCTTTACAGCCACTGGCCACCTTAGAAACAAGTCTTAAAAGTTTTGTATACACGCATCGTCTGCGAATAGATCTTGGCATAGTTTTTTCACTTTTACAGCTTCACATGGTATTTCTGCCAATTAAAGCTGCACCATGACCTCGCCTTAAAACAGGGGTCGGCCAAAAACACATTCCCATTTTGGCATTGCTTGTGTGTTCATTTTGCTCGCACTTTTGTATGCACATTAGATAGCAACGCGCCGACCCCTGCTCCAAATTCAGTTTGTTGAGCATGCCTCAAGTCATTGCTGCTTGCCCACATTCCATTGATGTACGTTTATGTGAGAAGATGAAAAATTGTCCATTGGTAAACCAAAACCCACAGTGAGTGGCAAACGCTTTTTGGATGTTCCTTCTGTCGGAACTCTTGTGGCCAAAAATTACTGTGTTTGCATAGTTATGGCGATATGTCGATCGATAGGCCTTAAGCTTGAGTGAGTTTGTACATTTCTTTCGTTTTTTTTTTTGTGTCGTATTCAAGTGTGCGAACAAGCAGGAACGTATGTACATGTCAGTGTCAGAGCGAGTGACAGTGACAGTTGCGACAACACCGAACGAACACTGCACTGCCTCGTTCAACAGAAGAGGGCGGAACTCGTTGGGGCGTGTTCAACCAAACCAAACAAAGAGCCAAAAGTTAACTATTTTTTGGGATTCTTTTTCTGTTTTGGGGCAGTCCCTAAAATTTATGGCCATTTGAGCGGAGGACACCGAATATTTTGGGGGCCAAAGCTTGTAGCAATTAGCAGCGATGTTGGATGTTGACCTTGCTGCAAATTTAAAAAATTAATTTCAAATCAACCCCTTGGCCAAACACATTTGTCAATCGATAGGGTTGGCCCTTGGCCCCCTAAAATATGCGAAAAATTTAAGCTTTAAGCTGCGTTTAGATTTCACTCGACTCTTATCAGCTAATGGCCAGGCCGTTTGATATATGAGCCTGTCGTTGGAGGTTCGGCTAATTGCCACGCCACCGCCACCCCTAATATGTGGGGTGGTCCATAAATAACTTAAGTGGTTTAACTACAGGGCAAATGTGGTGCAAGAAAACCAAATGACAAACTGCAATTAAAATAAATAGAGGCAAATTTAAGCCAATTGATAAATTCAATGGCAGCATTTTGTGGGGCGTTGTAAAGATTTCTGGCATGATATCTTGATTTGCATATCTTTTCAACAATCAAAGGGTGTAACGACTGAGCAACGACAATGAACGAACTGCATGACCTTGCCCAGAGTGATGAGCTGCGCTTCTTTACGATTTTTAAATGCTTCACAAAGCAAGTGGAAAATGGGACAACAATAACAAATTCATGGGCTACACGCGCCAGTCTGGCCAACATAGGACCAAGTTCGTGATGAGTGAGAATATACGGTAGCACATAAGCATAGCTTCAGACCCATTAAAAGTAACAAACAAGTTTCACTTTGGTATATAAAACTGATAACTATAAAGTTTGTTCTTGATATCTTTAAAAAAATAACAACTACCTGGCAAAGTTTAGACACCCTTGGCTCGCTATCAAAAGACAAGCTCACACCAAGCTGTTTACGTGCATGTGCTTTAGAGTGTACCTCAATCGTTTGGAAAATTTAAGGTCATATTTTCGCCCTCTTAAAAGTTTCAATTTGGTTAGTAATAAGCATAAAAGTGAAATTTTTACTAGATATTTTCACTGCACGATTTTCTATTCAAAATGAGAAAATCGAAAACTTAGATAATGAAAATTTGCAGTACAAAATGGGGAAGCTCAAAAACAAGAATCTTACGAATATTAAAATATAAAACAAAAATAAATGGAAGCTAACTTCGGCTCGATTGAAGTTTATATACCCTTGGAGCATGACATGCCTGCCATCATCCGATTTTGATCAAATTCTCCGAAATTGTTTTGAAACAGATAACATTCATATCAAATCAGCTCGTCACGCTGATCAAAAATATATAATACTATATGTGGTCGGAGATGCTTCCTTCTATGCGTTACAAACATCCGGACAATTTTAAAATACCTTATATAGTTTAGAACCGAAACTGTACCGGTTCAATGTTTACGTTCTTTTCCGACTTTTCTGTTTTAAAAATATCTGTTCTCGAATATCGGTATTTGCATTATTTATCTACGACTTTGTCCCCTGTTATTCCGATTTAAAAATTCATTGGGGGGATTGGTCACCTTATTCCCCTCCCCCCTATCTACGCCACTGGCGTTAGCGCACTTTAAAAATTATAAATTATTTGATTTGATATTGTTTTTTATACCCTTGCAAAGGGTATTATAATTTTGCCCAGAAGTTTGCAACGCATAGAAATGTTCATTTCCGACCCTATAAACTATATATATTCTTGATCAGGGTGACGAGCTGAGTCGATTGAGCTTTGTCCGTCCGTCTGTCTGTCTGTTTCTACGCGAACTAGTCTCTCAGTTTTAAAGCTATTGAGCTGAAACTTTGCACAGAGTCTTCTTTTTACTGCACACTGCTAATATGTCGGAACCGACCGGATCGGATGACTATATCTTATAGCTGCCATAGGAACTATCGGTCGAAAAGTGGGTTTTAGTGAGAAAAACTTTTATACCCTTGGGAGCCTATATCTTGTCGGATGTATGTAACCATCCGGCACAGAAGGAAACATTCTCCGACCATATAAAGTATATATATTCTTGATCAGCATACGAGCTGAGTTGATATAGCCATTGTCCGTCTGTTTGTTTCTATGCTATTCCTCCGTCAGTTTTAAAGCTATCTTATTTCACCCCCCTTTAAACTCTCACCACAGTTGTAGAACTGTCTCTTTTGGTTTACGCGTAGTCACCGTTTTCCGAAACTTGGGCCGGATCGGATGATATTGTCCATAATCGCTGCCAATGCAACCCTTCAAACCGAACAAGTACACGTTACGTAACCAATGTAAGGTTTTAATTTAGGAACACCATTTCAACCGCATAGTTATCTCAGATACCGTTGAAAAAGTTAGTATGATCTATTTTTATTTTTAGTACGCCCCCCCGCTTTGGTTCTTAATCCTCATGTTGTAAACATACAAATATAGTCCGTCTGTCGAAAAATCTTTAGTCATAGTTTTAGTGAGAAAAACTTTGGTTGTTTATATCGCTCTATGATTGCCATATAGTTATCAAACTCGGCAGCATAAACTTGCTCCATGGCTTTTACAGCGTTACTCCCCTTTTCTATTTTTTTTTTGTTTATTATGTTAACGTGTCTCACTTCAGCAAGTAAAAATATTGTGCGCTTTTACGAAGATTTGGAAGTTTTGGTCCAAATCGGATGACTATATTCTATAGCTGTCATAGGAACTATCGGTCGAAAAGTGGGTTTTATTTAGAAAAATAGTTTGTTTTAATGCTAGCGTTCTTAAACTCTGAAGAATTAAAACATTTGCAAGGGTATAAAAACTTCGGCAAAGACGAAGTTAGCTTGGAATTCTCGTTTTTTCAATGCTTTGGAATTATTTGGCGTTACGGCTGCCTTCACACTGTTCGACACATGAGACATGATATTCTAGTAGTCTAGTTGTTTGCGTGTGCGTGGGAGGCGTCTTTTTTACACTTTTTTCTCATAACTTGAGACCCGCTCATCCGATCTTTATCATTTCTTCGGCAAATAGATAGATATTACTAATGAGTAACTATCTCTAGAAGGTACGAATCACCTAATTTTCAAAATTGCGGGGGCGGGAGGGGGCGTGGCAAAAATTAAAAATAAACTTGATCTGCCTGCAAGTATAAGAAGCATTTGTTCCATACATGTCAAACCTCTATCTCTTACCATCTCTGAGATCTGTTTGTTCATACGGACGGACGGACGGACAGACGGACATGGCCATATCGACTCGGCTGTTGATGCTGATCAAGAACATATATATATAGGGTCGGAAATGATTTCTTCACCCTGTTACATACTTTTGCACAAACTTAATATACTCTATTTACCTTCGGTACAGAGTACAAAAATTGGAAAATATATTTGCTAGAGATTTGGGCCTGTTTTCAGAGATGAAACTTTACCTGAAACAGTCGGTGTTCAAACAAAATTTTCTAATAAAATAATGAAATAGTATTAGCATTGGAAACGGGCACGGAAGATGGCCATTTTTATACCTATTCCCTTCACCTGAATTATGTCGAAAAAACTTTGTACGAATTCAGAAGTAATAGACTCCCTCATATATTGTCCAATAAAATTTATGAAAGAAACATTGCTTGGAAGATCGACATAACGACGAAACAATGCAACACGAGAGGATTGGAGAAAAGTATGCGGAAATCATCTAGAAAAGCTTAGACAAGAACAAATAAAGAACTACACTGAATAAGCAAGAGCTAGCGATAGAAGAATATATAAACATCTCGAATATGCAAAAGGAGCACTATATTGTAACGACAGAAACACTCAAAGACACATAACATGGATTTTTAAAGCTAGGTGTTTTTATAAAATTACGTTAACCTACCAGGAACTATTAAATATTTTGAATGGTGACATAGATGGAAGTTGGGTTGGGCTAGTAAACTACCTAGAATATGCCATGAAGTACAGAATGTGGTTAATAAATGAATTTCCTTAGGTATATAAATGTTAGCTTTTAAAATCTTGTAATGTAATATTTATAAATATCCATTGTAACGGAACGGCTGAGCACTCTCCGAACTCAATGGGAACGATCGGGTATCTCGCAACGAGCTTGGCAGCCCGGTGTAGTACCAGAAGGTTCAACGTGGGGTGCAAAGTCAATAGATGGGCTGACGGTTCTTTAAAACCATGCCTTAACACGCTTAATATTTAAGATGTAATACAATATTGTAGTGAAATAATAAAAAATAATAAAACCTAAAGAAATATCTTGAAGTTCTGTGGCCCCGAAGAATATTTCGAGAGATTTACCAACCAACCGTGGGCAAAATCCTAGAGATGACTAAGTCACCCCCGTATAAGATAATTGAACTTGGTACATTTCTTGAATAAATGAGTTTATAAATGGGGCGGCTATTGTCTGCAAGGTTTGTCAAAGTGATATTTTATACTAATAACCGTAACCGTAATCGAAACCCGAAACCATCATATCATACAACTTTAATATAACCGTAACCGGACAAAATCGATCGGACTAAACAGTTACCGTAACCCAAACCGTTATTCGTTTTGGTTTTAGTCTCTGAGTACAGGAAAAACCGGAAATACTGACAACCGATAATGTTAATAAAGGTTACAGGGTTACGGTTATAAGAACAAATTCTTTTTTGGTCACGGTGGCGGTTGAAAATTGTTAAGTGTTTTTAGCATTTAAAGGTTAAGGCTTGGGTCTCTGTTTACCATTAAACTGCATTGTGAAGATATTAATTAATGCTTGGAAATTGGGCAGGGTGAAATGTGTGTTAATGTAGTTGACAAACTTTCTTAAAACCGAGCAGGCCCTCATATTTTTGACTTTTAGGTTTGTGTCAACTGCTCATAGTTTTTCTCAGTTCCGTGTTTGATTTACAACAATAACATACGTAGCAACAAAATTTTAGTTAGTTAAAAACAAGCAACAATCCTGAAACTTAAATTACAAAAATGCCCATCGCAATGAAACCAAAACGTCCCGAGTCTAGCTTCTTAATGTGGCTAAATGCAAGTGGTCGAGCTCAGATTAAAAAGGATAATCCAGAATTTACAACAATTCAGGTTTCCAAAAAAGGGGCTGAGTTATGGAAAAGTATGGGTGACGCGGAGAAGTGGTCGTGGCGCACCTTGGCATCAGTCGAAATGCGAAATTATAAAATCAAGAAGCAAAATTGGCTAAACACACAATAAGATAAGCGCCTTACATACAAGTACCACCGGTGATCGACGCAAACTAAATTAAGGTAAAGTAAAACTAAATGACTCCAAATTCTGATTACTTTAAATTTCTTTTAACCGATTGAACGACACCTCCTATTTACCCGTCGACAATTGCCAACTGTTAAATCTTGATGAAAGTCCAAACCAGTGATTAAAACCAAAACAAATAACGGTTTGGCTTACGGTTACTGTTTTGGCCGATTGGTTTTTCCTGGTTACGGTTACGGTACTGGTTACGGTTATCAACCTAATTCTGTTTCGGTGACAAAAGCAGGGATTCATTATAAATTCTACTATAACATACTCTGTACCCGGTGTATATGCTGAATGCGTCGCTGCCACTGTGCTCATCTCTAAGTTTTTCTCTCTCTCTCTCTCTCTTTGATGCATGCAATGCGGTGTTGTTTGCGAGTGCGTGGGAGGCGTCTATTTTACAATTTATTTTCTCATAACTTGAGAATCGCTCATCCGATCTTTATCATTTCTTCGGCAAATATAAGGTTGTCAAAAAAGTCTTGCGGTATTTTTATTGAATTTTCAATTTTTCATAAAATTGGTTATAATATTGCGATTTAAGTCAAATATGCGCCGTTTTGTTCGATGACGAGTTCCCAACGAGATGCCAACTTCATAATGCCCCTCTTATAGAAGCTCGCTTCCCTATTGCAAAAAACTCGGAGAGCCAATTTTCACAGGACTCTCTTGTGGCCAACTTCCGACTACCAAGCTCGTTCGCCATGGACAGAAATAGGTGGTAATCACTTGGTGCGAGATCCGGACTATACGGTGGATGCAAAAGAACCTCCCATCCGAGCTCCCGGAGCTTCTGGCGCGTCACCAAAGATGTGTGTGGCCTGGCGTTGTCCTGATGGAAGACAATTCGGCCTCTGTTGATCAAAGATGGCCTCTTCTGCATGAGTGCTGCATTCAAGCGGTCCAGTTGTTGGCAGTACAGGTCCGAATTGAGCGTTTGGCCATAGGGGAGCAGCTCATAGTGGATGATTCCCTGCCAATCCCACCAAACACACAGAAGAACCTTCCTGGCCGTCAATCCAGGCTTGGCCACCGTCTGGGCAGCTTCACCGCTTTTCGACCACGACCGTTTGCGCTTCACGTTGTCGTAAGTGACCCACTTTTCATCGCCAGTCACCATCCGCTTCAAAAACGGGTCGATTTTGTTGCGATTCAGAAGCGATTCGCATGCATCCATACGGGCAAAAATGTTTTTTTTGCGTCAAGTCGTGTGGCACCCATACATCGAGCTTCTTTTTGAATCCAAGCTTCTTCAAATGGTTTATAACGGTTTGATGACTCATGCCCAGCTCTTGGCCGATGCTACGGCTGCTACTATGCCGGTCTCTTTCGATCAATTCAGCGATTTTATCGCAATTTTCGACGACAGGCCTTCCGGACCGTGGCGCATCTTCGATCACCTCTGCACCAGAACGAAAACGTTGAAACCATCGTTGTGCGGTGGAAATGGAAACTGTATCGGGTCCATAAACTGCACAAATTTTATTGGCAGCATGAGATGCATTTTTGCCTTTATCGTAGTAGTACTGTAAAATATGCCGTATTTTCTCTTTATTTTGCTCCATGTTTGCGACGCTATAACTCACGAACGACTAAAAACAAACAACAATAAATCAAACACGTGTTAGCGCGTAAAAAGAGCTTTCCAAAAAGCTCTAGCGTGAACCGATGCGACGAATACAACTAGAACTACGCGCTTGCAAAGACAAGCTTGCGGAAATACCGCAAGACTTTTTTGACAACCTTATATATAGATATTGATTCGTCCTCTGTCATGTTGCACAAGTTGCAGAGCCTTGAAGTTGTTTGTTTATTGCTTTTTAGGTTCAGAAAAATCCATCTTATCTGTCTTTGAGTGTTTCTGTCGTTAAAATATAGTGCTCTTTTTGTATATTCGAGATGTTTGTATATTCTACTATCGCTAGCTCTTGCTTTTTCAGTGTAGTTCTTTATTTGTTCTTGTCTAAGCTTTTCTAGAAGATTTCCGCATACTTTTCTCCAATCCTCTCGTGTTGCATTGTTTCGTCGTTATGTCGATCTTCCAAGTTCCAAGGTTGTGCTCTAATGCTTTATAGGTATCGCGTGTCTCGCTTTGCCTCGCCCTGCGCTCCGCATTGTCTCGAGAAGATTCTTTTCACACTCTCGATCAACAAAATGGTTCATTTCCCAGGTGGATATATTCTCAAAGGAGCAATTTACGTTCAGTGATGTTGCAAGAGATTCCCACTTTTGAAAGAACTGCTTCTTCGTTTGCATCAAGTGCGTAGCGATAATTTTTGGCAGTCGGTAAGCTTCCATGTTCATGGTCTTCCTTATGTAGCTTAAATGTAAGTGTAGCGTGTCGGCATAAACTGGAGATAGTCCAGTTTCGAGAAAGATGAATTGAAAGTCTTAATAATCTTTATAAATCCCATCAACAATTTTTCCACATCTTCATATTCAGTGTGTCCCCACACTTGGGCGGCGTAGCACATTATGGATCGCAATGTTGCTTCAAAGACTTTGAACTTTGCGCTGCTTTTGACATTCTTTTTTGCTATGAAGGAACTGCATGTGCTGTTAATAGCAAGTCTGATGGAGTCAATAGCACGCCCAGATATCTGTACTCTTGACCACTTCAATTTCTGCGCCGTTTAAAGTCTACTTCTCATTTCGTGACAGTCGTCCTCTTGCATCTTTCACGCACATTATATCCACAAACAGCGAGAAAAGCAATGGACTGAGAAAGCAGCCTTGTTTCAGACCTGTATTGGTCTCAAACCACTCTGACACTGATTTTCCGTCAATTACTTAACTGCAGCAGTAGAGCCCTTCTATCGATTGTATCGAAAGCCGCTTTAAAGTCAATAAAAAATAGATACCGTGGTACTGTTGATCTCTCTACCCACTAGGCTATGTTGGAGAGTCCTATCCGTAAGGAGGCGTTCTTAGATGTGCTGTGGGTTGACACCTAAGATGTGCTCCTGGCTTTTGTTGGCCGCTGGGCCTTTTCCATCAGCTTTAGATATGTGGACTTCTTCGTGGCTTGCCACCATACCACTAAGCCAATGCGTTAGTCTTGGTGATTGGCCTCAATTGCTGCTTAGCTTTTTATGGGATACATATAGCGCATTGGTTGCCTTGTTCACCCTTACATTGAGTCTCTTTTTCTGGCCTTCCTTATATTTCTGTCGACTTTCAGCTATATTAGTCTACACTTCTGGCAATTTCAGATTATGAATTTACAAATGGGCTCATAAAATGGCTCTCAACAGAGTTGGTATATTAGGGATACCCATCGATAACACTGTTGTCAACGTGTCGTATGGGTCACAAAGGCAGTTGGTATCGATTCAACTGGCTTCGAAGCTGATGGACTAGAGTAGCGAATAAACAATTCTTCTTTACTTTAGTTCATTCCAGTAATTAGGAGCAAACGTCTTTCGACTTCCTTCTTTCCCTTAACCAATCACATGAACAGCCAGCGAACAGGCACTAAAGCAGAAGTTTTTGAACAATTAACATAGTTTTGCCTCAATGAACTCATTAAGTGGCAAGTTTGCAGCACGTGCCACTGCAGGGGGCGAAACCACTATTAACTTTTTAATGCAAAGCTTTTGTGTGCTTGTAAATTTGGGCCACAAACAATGAGCCGTCTTAAGACCAAAGTGTCAGATGAAACATATGTACATACATACATCTGTATGTATGCAAATGCAAGTATGTGCTCCGTCATTAAACTACGACTTAACATGTCTATGATTTATGGCTGTAATTAAAATCTCCGCTTGGAGGCCAATAAGCCCGTCAAGATTTCTGTCAAAAGGCATAAAAGCGGAACGGCTTTAAGCCGTAGCCCAGAAATCCTTTTATACCGGAATTTAATTAAGGCAAATCTCACTAAACGCACACACACACACACACACACACACTGAAACTGAAACCCCACCACCAAAACCAAACCCAAGGCCAACCACATGGGGAACAATGCCCGAGATGCTGCCTGCTCCCAGCAATATTGCGTTATTGTTTTTGCCCTTTGGACAAACATTCGACGAACAATCGCCTGACATAGTCATACGAGTATATGGGGTATGCTCCCTTAGTCGCGCTGCTATCTTTTGCGTACAGAGCCTGCTGCCCGATGCCCGTCGCTTGCGTGCATATTTGTCGAGCGCAAAAAGCAACAATAAAAATTGTTAAAAAAAAAGGAATTGAAACTGAAACTCGACCAACTGCTACTCATGGTTGGTAAATAAACCAAAAATTAAAGCTAAACCTGTTACATAGTGAGCAGGAAGATCTATTATAATTGCCCTAATAAGGGCACTATGGAGCTAGATCAGAGTTTGTCAGGTAGAGAGAGGGTATTGATGTGCCCTGACCTGTTTAATCTCTTGGCCTACGCCTGGGCATGAGTTCGGCTTGTGTTCGGACCTTAAGGGCCAGGCGTGGCCATCTCTAAACTACATAAACTCTACTGTTTGCTCGCAGCTCTTAACCCTAAGCTAAGACCCAAGCCATCACCCTCTTTCTCTTTCTGTCCAAGTATATACCATACAATACACAACATAATATACACTTTATGGCGTTGGAAATAAATATTTCTATGGGCAAAAATTAATATCCACTTTGGCAAATGTATAATAAGATGTCATGCAACTGAGTAGCGAATGAGTGCCAGAACGAAAGACGTCTAATTCAATTACCGTTAGGCGGTGGTCGTGGTCGGTCGTCTGTCATGCGTCTCAATATAAAACTTAATTTAATGGGTGCCAAGTTTTGTGTGTTGGGTCTCCCTTCTATCTGAGAGCCTGTCAACAATCGTCAACGGTGCGAAACGAAAATACAGTCAACAGCGACAGTAGCAGCAGCAACAGCAACAGCAACAACAGCAACAGCAACTCATAAGCGCGCTTTGAAATATCCTTGAGCCAGGGGGAAAAAATTCAACAGACAGAGAAACGAGAAAGAGAGAGTGAGTAAATCAACATGGTTGAAAAGTTTTCAGGCCAATCCAAAATCATTCATCATCCCTGGTTTCCACAATTATAAAGAAGTTACAACACGCATAAAAGAAGTCAGTTTGTAGAAATTTACATTTAAATAATTATCTGCCTGTCGAATTCTTCTGCATATTAATCAATCTTATTATAACTAAATAAGCTATGTTTATATATGAGTTTTGCCCTGTAAGTCTGCTGTCCTCAAATTGCAAAATTCTCGAAAAAGTAATTAAAAATGAACTAAAGATTTGTATTGACCTACCCTTACTCCGAAGTAAACAGAGCAAATACTCAATCAGAAGCAGAAAATTGAAGCAGCTTTCGACTCTGTATGGCATGATAGTAGACTTCTTTTCAAAATGAACTTTCCCACTGAGCGGTCAAAAATAATTCAAAGCTTTCTCTAAAACAGATCATTTGCAGTTCATATAATATAAATGCAGGCTGCCCCCAAGGTTCCAGTCTTTCACCCATTCTTTAAAATATATTTACCTCGGACTTTCCAAAGCTAAGAGAATGCACTGCTTCTATTTTTGCGGATGACACTGCGATCCTTTGCTCAGGAACATTATCTGCTGATACAACTGCTAGACTTCAGAAAGCAAAGTGAAAAATACAAGTAAACTCCGAAAAAAACGCAGGCCATATTCTTCACCAAAAAACGTAAGAGCATATTCCTCCCAGACAGTCACATAAATCTCAACCAAATATACATAAATTGGAAAAAAAAGTATAAAAATATAAAATAAAAATGATAGATAAATAATAAAAAAAAAAAAAAAAAAAAAAAAAAAAAAATAAAAAAAAAAAAAAATGTTAAAGCCTCTTAACCAATCATAGAAAGAAAAGTCCAATGTAAAAGGGAGCATAAGTTAGATACCTTCTGGTTCATCCACATTTGATGCTGTTGGACCTGCTAATTGAATTTCGCTGGCGTATTAGATACTCTCTCAACCCTCTCTTAACTCTTAACCCGTTTCATTAATAGGAACTCACCCCTACGCAGAAAAAAATATATCGAGATATTTTCAAACTTCTTAACCTTGATAAGCCCAGCAATGAGCTTGACAATTCAATCTACACCCAAAAAAAAAGTTGTCATCACAATTTAGACATCAATTTGAAACTATTAGTGTCTAATTCTCTTCAATATTCCAAGTATCAAATTGATACCTTCGCAAACATAACATATTTCGAGGGACAAGAATTAGGTTGACACGAGAAGGTACATATAGTATATTAAGTTTGTGCAAAGTATGTGGCCGTCCTTGGTATTGGTTAAGATATTGCCTGGACTGCTGGGCGGGAGGTCGTGGGTTCGATCCCGCCTCTGAACATCTAATAAAAGTTTTTACTTTCTTTAGAAGAACAGCTTTTACTCATACGGTCACCTTCTGTGGCGCCAGCTGTGAAGTAACTAGCCATGAAAAGAAACCATTTTCAAATTTTGCCGTTCGGACTCGACGTTAAACTGTAGGTCCCCCCTTTCTCTTGTACGAAAGATTAAGACTACACACACCAAGAGATTGTGAGAAGCTTGGCTTGGCCCCGTTGAAGGAGCTGTCAGCCAATTTTACATTTACATTTTTACAAAAATATAGTAGGGAGAGAATCATTCGACCCTATAAAATATATATATTTTTGTTTAGCATGAACAAACAGATCTCAGAGATGGTAAGAGATAGAGCTTTGACATGTATGGGACAAATACTTCTTCTACTTAGTCAAGTTTATTTTCATTTTGTACCATACCCTTACACTTCACGTTTGAAAATCCTCTGTCTCCCACGTTTGTGCTGTGAAGATACAGATTCGTTCCCCTCAAGCCGATGGTCATTAATATAATATGTATCGATTTGCCTGTATGATAAGATCGTTGATCGATTCTCAGTTCTGACCAAATAAGTTATGAGTAAATATATCAACCCACGTTTTATTTATATAATTCAACAAAAGTTCCTCTTTAATATTTCATTTATCAAACTCTTAGTATCATTTTTCATACTATATATTTTATTACCTATATATTGAAAATGGTTAAAGAAGGATCATGACGTTATACGAGTGTATGTAACAGGGAGAAGGAAACATTTAAGGCCTATAAAATATCTCTATATTCTTGATCAGCATCAACAAAAATTAGTCGATATAGCCATGTCCGTCTGTCCCGTCCGTCCGTCCAAACCATCCTGTATGAAACCGTCATCTCCAGAGACTATAAGAGATAAAGACCAAGAGTCTTACATGAACATAGATGTTATACCATTTCAATCAATTTGTTTCAGATTTGCAAATTTGCAATTTTGTTTTTTTTTTTTTTTCAGGTATTTTATGTACACTACTAAATTGATTATCAGTGTGGACACACCTCTTTAGGTGATCATTGTTTTGTCAGAAGTCCACTGTATTGGTGTGCCTCCTGGTGCCTCCCTTCTGGAATTAGACTGAAAGTAAATAGAGTTGGTTCTTGGAATTACTGGCTCGACTGCAGACACTACATAATGGTCATTCTTTGATTTTAAAAATTTTCAGTGCAGTTTCCACCAACAAAATTCAAACTGATCTCGATATGCTGCAAATGTATTTTTGCCTTGGTTTTACCACAACATTTTTTTGTTATTACATTTTAACCCATTTCAAATATCCCCGTCAAATCCCACGCCCAAAAAAATAAAAAGAGTTTTAAAACAGGATTTTTCAGGTTTGGTTCGTCGACAGGTCTCCAAATTGACATTTGATGAATTTTACTGAATCTTTGCCGAAGTTATGACTTTTCAAATAGTCAACATCACGCAGGTCGGACGTCTATATCTAATATCCTGAGTACAGTAAAAGTGCCATAACATAACGTAATGATTACGGTGGCAAGTATTGTACTATTTGATCGACGTAAACTGGTATTTACAGTAAACAAAAAAATAACAAAATATATTTACGACTGTTACGTGCGTGGTACTATTTCAATGGTAAAATGTTCCTGCAAGCCGCAGTTTCATAAACAAGAACGAAAACAAACACAGAAATTACGCTAGATTTACTATTTGTAGGGGTAATTTTACCAAAAATATAGTAATCAAAATAAGAACAAATTACATCTAACAATATTTCGCAGTAGAATTTACTGTAAGAATTGGTAAATTCGATCAACGAAAATTTTTCCTGTGTAGATACCGCATCTCATACAAACTTGTTTTTTTCGGGATACAATTTCAGCTCCTAAGAACAATAGTTTTTTGCGTCATATGCCTTATATATAATATCTATAAGTCTTTGCTACAACTAAATTTTAGAAATAGATGCACATATTGAACATATCCTTATATTATTAACATAGCTAAGGACCTAGAAATAAGAATAAAAGAAAACAATCTCAGGTGTTTTGTAAATAGTTTCTTCCCACGTATATGATTAGAAACATAAGAAGATATGTTCAAATCCAATTCCAAAAGAAACCCCTCGCCTAAGTAGAACAAGAGCGTTGCAGTCCAGTGGCCCGACTCCGAAATACCCGGCTGTTGATGCTGATCAAGAATACTTTATTGGGTCGGAAATGTTTCCTTTTCCCTTTTACATACATTTGCACAACTTCATTATCCCATTTTACCCATTTTCTATGGGCGAAATTGCTTGTAGCTCTTAATATTTTAATAATAGGATCTCAAAGTCTTAGCAAAGAGAAATAAAATTGAATTGGATTGAATATAACAGTGTAGATTGTCACACCGACGGTTAAATAGACGGGGTAAAAGGCAGGTGTTTAAAAATGTTATGACTTTTGATTATTATGAAGACGGGTGAAGAGGTCGAAGCTACTCAATTCAATTACTCAACAAAACCTAACGAACACATGGGTTGTATGTGCGGACATGATTTTCAGAGGTTTTGAGTTAAATTTCAAAATTGTGATCGTTATTATTCATAAGCTATAATTATATCTTAAAAGATTTAATTAAATCGACGATTACTCGAAATAAATAATTTTCATTAGATTGAAATTGATCAAAACGATTCCAATGCTCGCTGCCAAGTTAAAAGACAAAGACAAAAACCCACACACACCCAAATGGCATTTTTATAGAAATTAACAGTTCATGGACTCACAGCACAACATGTAATTATGCCCACTTGACGTTGCCATCAATGGCAACGCTCCAATGGAGTGAAATTCTGTGAAAGAAATTTGTCACGATTGCCAGTGGCAGAGTCGTGCGACGACCTCAAGTATAGCCAAGGAGCAGTGGAGTGGGACCAAGAGCAGACATGACAACGCCAACGCCAGCAACAACTGAGCATCTCTCGCTGGAACTGCCAAATGCTGTAATTGATTCACTTTGACTGATTTTGGTAGTCTGATGCTTGTGTGTGTGTGCTCATTACGACATTACGTGAAGGGTGTGGAAAAACTCTCTCTAATTTTTGAGTTCACTTTTCCTGCCCAACTTTACGTTAATCACAGTTTAGAAATATATTGAAGCTACTTACAATGCTTTGTTATTGTTATGATTTTTTGTTAGGTTTCAAGTTCATGTTTATGTGGCAACTGGGAACAGTTTACTGCGACTTAAGTGATTTCGTTAGCAATAACCAACCCCCCCGAGACTGAACTGGTATTTTGTATTATTATTATTAAGTCTTCAGGTATTTATGAATGCGCCATAAACACCATTTGGGCAACGGGACAAGATGGAAATGAAGTCTGCGAAAATGAATGCGAATGCCATTGTCATTGACATGGCCACTGTACCATTTAGTTCATTGTACGCAGCAGCGTTTCTTTCTTATTTTTTTTTTTTTTTTTGGCTGATATCTTTTTCATGTTTACTTTTGACTTAATTAGACGTCTGAAACGTGTCATCCCTTCTCTTGCCAATACAAACGTTTGATGGGTTTAATATTTTGTTTGTTCTGCTGCGTATAAATAACAAAATGAGAAAAAAACTGTGCCACTGTGGACCAGTGGGAACGATCGGCACTTTCGTTCCCAGCAACTTCAACTCTTCTCCTCTGTGGCGCCAACGGCCCATTTAAATGACAACAGACAGCGGCGCATAATTAAATAGAATTGGCAGAAAACTTTAATCTTTTGTCTGTGGCCAAAATCAGCAGAGTTACAGCCACAGCCCACTCCTGCCTCCAGCCGCGCGCGTGTCAATCAAAAGTTGGTGGCCCACAGACAACAATAACAACAACAACAACAAAAGCTGAATGCAGATAACAGATAGCAGAAAAAGCGGCTGTGTGGCAAGAAGTAAGACTAATTGGAAGCAGGCGCGCCAAGCATAAACTAATTAGATGAAATTATATAGAGATCTCCGTGTGGCAGCACTTTCGTTCAGAACATATATCTTTGACAAGATCGTAAATCGTTTAGCGCCCGCGGAGCCAACGTGAACCCGCGATTGTTTATATAATTCCAAATTGAACCTGAAAAGTTGATTTACTATCGCTGCTGTTTGGCTGCTGACGCAATTCAGAATGAATTGGCACACGAAATGTACCAAGAGCTCGAACATTAACCAAAATCAAATTTCTGGACGAGCAAACTTAATTAAGCGATTGCCCCGAATTAATTGATGTTGCTTTTTGAATTAAATAGTAATTGGCAATTATTCTTTCGGATGATTTTTCGACTGGTTTTATCCTTTGCTATGAACAATGTAATAAGCTTCGATATCTGCTTTTTAAGCTGTTCGATAACTAAGCCTGCTTTGTATCAACATCAATTTGATACGCGTTATCTGTTTTATAGTTTTTTTTCTATCAGCATAGCTTAAAGGGTGTAATTTTGATTCTTAGAATATAAATTTGCTACGCAAAAAGTACACAAAATATTAAGTTAAACAAATCTAGTAACAAAATGATACTGAAAGTTTGACAATTTAAATATCAAATTGATAAGATCCAGTATCAAATTGATATCAGACTTAAAAATTAAAACAACAAAATGTCAACCAGTTAAAAGTTTGCATCAATTTGATGAACTCAAAATATCATATTAATCAACTCAACTCAATCGGGGGTGCCACAGAAATCCGAACTGACGACGGTTGGTTTGTGAATCTCTCGAAAAATTCGTTGGTGCCACAGAACTTCTAGAGATTTCATTTTCTAATTAGAAAATCTAGTTGGAACACCAGATGTTCCAATTGATGTTCCATCTCTAAAAACAGGGCTGAATCTCTCGCCAAAAAATTTCCCTTATTTTAGATGTGGGTTAATTTAATGATTAACTGAAATTTTTTGATTGTGTTATATGTTTTATGATGCATTTTTAAATAATAATTCAATTTTAAGTCGCATTCTCCACCAATATAATGCAAAATTTAAAAATTTGTTGGCGCCAAACATGAGGTATTAGTTTCCATCCCTTAATCCGCTAGCTGTCATGTAGGGGGCGCCACTTCGACAAAAAGGCGCTAGTGAGAAAAAGAGCTTTGCAAAATCTCCTAACAAAACATTAGAGGTTTGAAACCAACCAAAGAAATTTCTGTGGCACCTAAGAATTGGAATTCGGTTGGAATTTGGTTGGAAGAGGTTTCTGTGGCACCCCCGAAAATTATTTCTTTTCGCTTTGAGCTCCTAAGAGGAAATAAAACCATTTTCCGACCGATAGTTCCTATCACAACTATAAAGATATAGTTATCCGATTTTGACCAAAACTTCCAAAATCTGTGTGAGCACATATGTTATAATTGCTGAAGTTAGACACGATCACGAAAAAAACAAAAAAGTTTTTCACTAAACCCTTTTCGACCGATGGTTCCTATTGGCAGCTATAAGATATAGTCATCCGATCCGGTCGGTTCCGACATATTAGCAGTGTGCAGTAAAAAGAAGACTCTGTGCAAAGTTTCAGCTCGATAGCTCTAAAACTGAGAGACTAGTTTGCGTAGAAACAGACAGACAGACGGACGGACAAAGCTCAATCGACTCAGCTCGTCACCCTGATCAAGAATATATATAGTTTATAGGGTCGGAAATGAATACCTCTATGCGTTGCAAACTTCTACGGCAAAATTATAATACCTTTTGCTAGGGTATTAAGAGCGCTTTCGCGCGTGCGAAGTTTAGCCAGAATTTTGGTCCTATACATAGTAACGCTTTATACGCTCCACTGTTAGAGGTTATTCGTTTGAGGCATCTCCATAGAATCGGTTGCCCAAAAGTAATTGCGGATTTTTCATATAGTCGGCGTTTATAATTTTTTAACTGCTTGTGACTCTGTAATTGCATTCTTTCTTTTGTCAGTTATTAGCTGTCACTATTAGCTTGCTTTAGAAAAAAGTGCGCGTAATTTTGTTTACATTTGTTTGATTGGCGCCCTTTTTAATATGGAGTCAGCCACAAAAGAGCATTTTCGTCATATTTTACTTTATTATTTCCGTAAAGGAAAAAGCGCAGAGAGAGTTGCTAAAAAGTTACGTGATGTGTATGGTGATAAAGCCTTAAAAGAAAGACAGTGTCAAAATTGGTTTCGCAAATTCCGTTCTGGAGATTTTCCACTTAAAGATGAGCCACGTTCAGGTCGGCCAAATGAAGTTGATGATGACCAAATCAAAGCATTAATCGAGGTGGATCGTCATGTAACTGAGCGTGAGATAGGAGAGAAGTTAAATATGCCAAAATCAACCGTTCATTATCACATACAAAGTCTTGGACTGGTGAAAAAGCTTGATATTTGGGTACCACATGAATTGAAAGAAATTCATTTAACAAACCGAATCAACGTTTGTGATATGCATCTTAAACGCAATGAATTCGATCCATTTTTAAAGCGAATCATAACTGGAGATGAAAAATGGATTGTTTACAATAACGTTAATCGAAAACGATCATGGTCCAAGCATGGTGAACCAGCTCAAACCACTTCAAAGGCTGATATCCACCAAAAGAAGGTTATGCTGTCTGTTTGGTGGGATTGGAAGGGTGTGGTATATTTTGAGCTGCTTCCAAGGAACCAAACGATTAATTCGGATGTTTACTGTCAACAACTGGACAAATTGAATGCAGCCATCAACGAGAAACGGCCAGAATTGATCAATCGTAAAGGTGTCATTTTCCATCATGACAACGCCAGACCACACACATCTTTGATGACCCGGCAAAAACTGGGACAGCTTGGCTGGGAAGTTTTGATGCATCCACCATATAGCCCTGACCTTGCACCATCAGACTACCATTTATTTCGATCTTTGCAGAACTCCTTAAATGGTAAAACTTTCGGCAATGATGAGGCTATAAAATCGCACTTGGTTCAGTTTTTTTGCAGATAAAGGCCAGAAGTTCTATGAGCGTGGAATACAAAATTTGCCGGGAAGATGGCAAAGGTTATCGAACAAAATGGAAATTATATATTTGATTAAAGTTCATTCTAAGTTTGATTAAAAATTAAAATATAATTCCAAACCACTTTACCGAGTCCGATGAGTCTTTAAATCAGCGAAGGCCACGCCTGGTCCGCAGGGACCGCATTTCACTATTCACACCGACACGAGTCGAACGCATGCCGAGGCTTGTTCAGTCTCTGGCCAACAGGTCGGAGCTGGCACTCTTTCTGTTTGGCGTACTCCTTAACAAACCACACTTTACAAATCCTTTTAAAACGACAAGAGAACTAAAACTAGTAAAAATTCAAACTCCATTAAGTTTATTCAAATATGGTGCTGTTTAATTGATTTTAATATTCGCTTCGCTATCTTTTTAACTCTGTCTGTATGTTTGCTTTTTTTTGACGGTTCTAGCTTGTAGTATTTCCAGAAGTATTATCTTGTTGCATAGCTTGCTAGCATCTTTATATGAATCGATCTTTTTTACCAAACCAGCTCCTTGGTATACATTTTTCTGTTTCCAATTTTGCCCAGAAATTAAAAACGTAAGCTGCTTTATGTATCAGTACAAGTTCAATCACAAACACAAATACAAAACATACTTTGGAAATATAAATCGCTTTCGTGTCGAAATGTAAATGTTCAAAATGTAAATTAACATGATTATTATTTGTCAGTGTACGGAGGGCGTTCGAGTTTTCCTTCAAGAAATTTGCCTAATATTCTTTTTGTGGAATGTAAAGGCAGTGTGAACAGAGTAAACTTAAAAAAAAATAACAAAATCGGAAAGTAAATAAATATCCAGCTGATTTGTATTATGACTTTACTATAAGATTTAAATAAAATGAGGCACAACGCACTGCATGGAGGAAGTTGTAATTGCAGTTGCAGTAGCAGCTATTTAAATGAAGAATGTGAGCAATACAGAATTGGATTCGCCTGTTACCAAGAATATAATGAATTCTTTTTGAGACCAGATAAGTCAATCATAATTGTTCCATTTCCATTTTTAGACATATCATTCAGAAGAACGAAGGATCCATTGAGAATTTTTTATATCATACAGCATAAGATAAAACAAATTCATGCCTTGTGGCGTGCCCTGAAACAACATGACAAGTTGCTCAAGAGTGGCGCAAGACTCCACCCTGATTGTCTGGTGCAGGAGGCTGAGGCAGACCACAGTGATTATATGCAATCCTTTTCTCAACTGGCCATCAACTTCTTCAAAGCCCCTTTTTGTAAATATGGTGTCCAGTTGCTGCATCTGTGATGTCCCACAAACATGCATAGTATTTCACTAAAATTTTGCAGATGATTTATTTACTTTTGCCTTTGCCTTTTGTCTACTGACACAAGGAAAAAATGACTGCACCAATATCTCTGATATCAGCTGTTCGATACAATCCACATGGTTCGTCGATGGCAACTCTCAAATTCATATTATTGTATTGCTTATTTCTGCGTACCAAAGATCAGAATGAGGCAGAGAAAAATTCCTTAAGCAATTTTTCATTTGGAGTTGACAGCTGAAGGAAAATTCAGACGCCCTCCGTATAGGCTTCACTGTTTTTACATCGTTTAGGAACTTGATGTTGTTTACATTATCGGGGTGCCACAGCCAGCTACCTCTTCTTTTGTACTTTTTTCTGTTTTTGTTTTCAATGCTATCACTTTTAACCCTTAACAATTCTCATTTTCTTTGATTTCACATAATTTCACAGAGATTTATCAAAATCGGACAACTATAAATATAGCTGCCATACAAAAGATAGGTCTGATAAAAAGTCTTAGTAAGAAAAACTTTTTTGTTTTCAATGCTATCGCTCCCCAAACTTTGTACATATTAATATATACTGAAACACAAGTCTGTCAAGTTTGACTTAAATCTGGATGACTTCTATAGCGCTACCAACTGCTATAGGAACGATCGGTCCAAAATGTAGTTCTAGTGAGATTAACTTTTGTGATGAATACATCGTATATTATATATCAAACTGGCAGCTTATATCATGCTCCAAGGGTATATAACCTTCGGTACAGCCAGTTAGCTTCCCTCTATTTTTTTATCGATTTGCTTTAGAAATGATTAAGGTCGAATAAACGATACTCAAGTTAAAAGCAAACGAAAGTTCGCTCCCGCAGCGCAGCAGCAGCCCTGCTTTCAGAGTACTTGACCGACTTTCTGACTTGCTTTTGGGTCTAGTAGTTTATTCAATACAAATGAAGAAAATATTTCTAAAGCAACAACAACCACAAGAAACAGAAAGAGAAAACCGATTATTTCCTGGTGACATCAACAAAATCAACGGTGGAGATCACCAGTTTATATTTGTGGATGTGTTGCTGCAATTTACAATGGTTTCTGCTATGCGCTTTGTGCGCATAGGCCGTGAGCAGTCTTGGTCTTTTCATTAACCAAGTTAAATTTGCAAAGTTGGCAACTTCTCAGACCCATCGTTTTGATGTCAGCTAATGTAATTTAGTGAATTGCGGGAAATTTAAAAATCGTCTGAAAACACGAACATAAGAACAATTTATGCAATTTTTAGAAAATACTTTTTCTTAAGCTACAAACACTCTTGGGAGGAGAAAGAAATTGACAACGAAGACGACGACTTCTCTGAGCAATTCCAACAGACAGCGCGTAACATATGTTGTAGTCGGGTTTCGAAATCATTTTATGCATACAACACGCAGACACACACACACACACATATGTATGCTATATAGTATAGCCCGCCCCGTATGCTCGTTTGGGTGTGTGTGGGAGCTTTTTCAATAACAATTTGCCAAATGTTTGTGGAAAATGTGTATGAGTAGCACGGAGAGAGGCGGAGACAAATCTTTGAAGGCAAGCAAAGTGTAGGGCGCTTCACACACAAGGCAAGAGTTGAACCAATTTGAACGAGACCAAAAGCACATGTTGTGTATGCTGTACACATCTGTACACTTACTTGTACCCATCCATGTTAGGCAACCACTTTTATGTGCGGATAGAAAATGAGTGTGTTTGTGTGTGCAAAATCTGCACACTAAATAAATATGAACATGGATTTCCTGAGAAAATGATAAAAATAATTCCATAAATGTTATGCTGATGGGTGGGGGCGGCAAAGGGTACACAATTAGTTGATTGACGGCACTGACGAGAGCGTTTTCGATGTTTTCTCTAACAAAACTATCGAGAATATGGGTTCCGTTTTCGGTCCGAGAAAGTATTACCTGTCGCTCAGTTTGAGGCAGCAAAACGTAAGTTCTCCGTTAGGGGTGTGCTTGATACTGGGTTATAAATCATGCAGTTGCTTCTCATCCGAAGTATTTTGCTGTGTTTCCTCCAGAAAGCAAACAGCTGTCTTTGTGGTGCTCCGCCAGCTGTGCGTCTGCAAGCCAGCAATTGGAAGAGCTCGAGAGGGCTGTGCCCTCGGCGAGTTCCAAATGACCGAATTTCCCTTTTCAAACCTTTTCTACTAACCCTGCCGATAATATGTCCATGTCATCGGACAAACTTTTTCTTTTTAAAAGTTATCAACAAATAAAAACATCAAATAATCCATTTAAAACGCGCTTCTCTTCAAAAAATCCGCATTTTGTTGTTAAGAGAAACAATCGTAAATCTCGTAGGTTCGTCTACATACGTTTATTTGTCGGATGGGATATTTGCTTATTTTACAATATTTATCAAACGATTAAATTCAGCAGTTTGCATTCCATGCAACTGCTTAAATTCCATATTAAATGGAATATTTTATTTTTGTGGTGTTATTCTTGCGGTTGTTTGTTATTCGAACACTATCCCATCCTAGTGAACTTCCACCTTAACTATTAATAATGTTAGTTTCCCGGTTTTCAATTACATTTTGGTTTTTTCAAATATGCAAAAACAAAATAAATACAAAAATTCCTGCGGGTAGCCAACATGCGCTTGAATAAATGACACACTTTTGTTTTGAGTCCTGCCACACACGCACACCATTCAGGACCGCCATGCGAACGGTTGTATGTTGATGGACAACAGTTTGTTATTAAATTTGTGCCCGTTTATACGCACTAATGAGGTCATAAGTGTTAATAAAGCATGTTAAGTACATTTCGTTAATGAAAATGAATCTGGCAAGAAATGCGTGCAATTATATTTAACATGCAGAAGCATGAGAGAAGCAACGATAATTAGTTGCTCATCAAATCAGCAGCCATTTCAAACTTCCCCGGAAGATTCACAGATATCTGTGGTCATTTGATAAGGAAATTATACCCGACTCATAAACTATTTCAATTTGGCAGCCAAACAAGTTTCCAGCACATTAAACCTGAACAACCAACCATTACACAATCCATCAAAAACAATTATGGTGCAAGCTGCGATAGTTACAAGATACAGATGCAAAGGAAAGAGCAGTAGGTAACGAGGCTTATCAAACCTGCCGATGAACTCATTTTGGACTTGGCAAAGTTTTTTTTTTTGACTGCATTGCTTAAGTTTGTAAAACAGCTTTACTTTAAATGCTCCAATGATTACGCGCTAGAATGTTTTTGCATAAGTTGATTCCTAAATTTAGATATGTTCGTAATTGATTCTAAACAGTTTCGTTCTTAAAATATTACGATTGTTTAGCTTTCATTGTCGATCTTCAATTTAAAAAGCAATAAAACTAAGAGAAAATTATATGAATAATCATTTTTGATGTGAAACATCTTTAGTTTCAGTACGGAAGATTTTAGTAGGATTAAAATTTGATTTCAGCTTCACGTGACGCTGACCCCAAGCAGATTTTGTGTTGTTGTTTTGTGAAGTGTCCTGGCACACACACGCAAGAGCATTGGCTAAGGGGTGGCGGGCGGTAAGATGTTAAAAGTTGGGTTGGGGGCGGGAATATAAGAGTTACATAACAGTGACAAATTAGTGACTTATCAGTGACTAAACAGAGACTAAACCACGACAAAACAGTGACTACACAGTGACTAAGCAGTGACTGAATAGGGACTTAGCAGTGACCACACAGTGACTCGACGTGTCTTAACTGTTATCTGACAGTAACTTGAAAGTGACTTGACAGTGATTTAACAGTGACTTGACAGTGACCTGATTATGACTAAAAAGTGACTAAGCATTGACTAAGCAGTGACCAAACACTTACTAAACAGTGACTTAACAGTGACTAAACAGTGATAAAATAGTGTTTAAACAGTGACTTGAGAGTGACTTGAGAGTGACTTAACAGTGACTAAACAGTGACTTAACAGTGACTTGATAGTGACTTTACATTGACCAAACAGTGACAAAGCAGTGACTAGACAGTGTTTTAACTGTGACTAAACAGTGACTAAACAGTGACTAAACAGTGACTAAACATTGACTAAACAGTGACTAAACAGTGACTAAACAGTGACTAAACAGTGACTTAACATTGACTAAACAGTGACTAAACAGTGACTAAACAGTGACTTAACAGTGATTTAGCCTTGACTAAACAGTGACTACACAGTGACTAAACAGTGACTACACAGTGACTAAACAGTGACTTAATAGTGGGTTAAAGATGGCGGTCCGAGGGGGTAACAGTAGGGGGAGAGAGGGTTTTAAATTATTTCTGAATTTTGCTTTTTCAAGTTTGAGATTATTATTTCGGCCTGTTATCGCTAACAGAAAGTAAGAAAAAACAACTTTCTTTTATATTTCTTCCTTGTAAAAGATTGTCCTCGCTGATTTACCATTGATCGAGCTTGTGATTTTAAAATAATGCCGCTTAATTCAGCATCATGTTTCACATCACAGCCTCGTGAAAGTTAACGACACTCACACCTTTTTTTCAACAAGTTTGAGGGATTTTATGATTAGCGAATTTTGTTCTCAGATGCGGATATTAGGTTTCCAAGATTTCGAAAATCTCAAAATTTGACTAATTTCGGAATTTCCAAATCTAAGAACGAAATACTCAAATGATCTAATATTTAATTGATTCGTGCGTAGTTTAAGCAAGGCTGCAAACTAACCAAGAACTAGACCTTCTGTCTATTTTATCGGACCGGACCTCCTCTGTTTGGTAAAAGGTGCGGTTCAAAAAATGACTTTAGAACAGGCATGCCCAAATCCAGCATACTACAGAGCTCTCACCAATACTCACAAATAAAAACACCATTACCAAGAAGAGAACTGCAAACTCGAAGACAAGACAACAACAAAATCACAACGAATGCAAAAACAAAATCATTGAAATTGTTGTTGGTCAGTTTGATTGCGCGAGCAAAGACCAATACAGAGAAGGGAAGAATAACGGTTTTGGTTGTACGCAGTGCATACACAAGTTATTGTTTGCATGTGTTGTGTTTGCCTATACAGGGTTGCCCATATTCGACGGACCCATTTTTTTTTTTTAAATCAAAGAAAAAAATAACAATTTGGCGGTTGGCAATCTTAATCATTTAATTTGTTCCAAGTAGATTTGTTTACATCAATTTTTGAATATGATATCTCTCAAATGGCCGCCTCTGGCGTTGATGGCGTATTGTGCCCTTTTTGCAGCATTTTCCATCGATTTCGCCAACATTTCGGCCGGAATAGCGGCTATTTCTTCACGAATGTTGTCCTTGAGCTCTTCTACGGTCCTTGGCTTGTTAACGTAAACCTTTGACTTCAAATATCCCCACAAGAAGAAGTCAGGCGGCGTCAAATCGGGCGAACGCGGTGGCCAGTCCAAATCACCACTTTTCGACATCAAACGGCCCGGAAACAATTTCTTCAGAAAATCGATTGTTATGCGACTTGTGTGCGGTGGAGCGCCGTCTTGTTGAAACCAGAACTGCCTCATACGCTTTCGACGAATAATTGGCATCACAAAATTGGTCATCATGTCGCGATAACGCTCCTGGTTGATGGTAACAGCATGGCCATTTTCATTTTGGAAGAAAAACGGCCCAATGACCGTTTTCGCACTAACGCCGCACCAAACTGTGACTTTTTCGTCATGAAGAGGCACTTCTTGAATCTCCTGAGGATTTTCAGTGGCGTAAATACGGCAATTTTGCTTATTTACGGTCCCATTCAATGTGAAATGGGTTAAATTTTTAATTTTTTAAAAGCACGTTGAGTTTTCACAATTGACTTGTTCTGTTGAATGTAAATTTCAACTATTTCAGAGCGCTCGCGTGGCGTGTATTGTTCCATGGTAAAAATCTGCTTGGACTGACGCTTCAAACGCGGTATGTCATTAAGCGATCTGACATCTCTGTCAAAAGTTATGGCGTTGCCAGATGGGTCCGTCGAATATGGACAACCCTGTACTTGGTGCCGTTCATGTATACGATCATTGCTTTGCTATCTCCGGAGCAATTACAAAAACAAAACGTGCCCAAAGAGCATAGGGCTGGGCATGGCTGCTTTAGAATCTACTAAAAATTTTAATTTTTTATATATTTTTTTCTAACCCATTTTTTAAATCTGGTTCAAAAACCGGATTGAAAGTGAAAATGGGAGCATGACAGTGTGAGTTTCTTCATAGGCAGGATTAAAGGTAAATAGTTTCTAGTTGGTGTACAAGGAACAGAAAAGTTAAGGCTAACTAAAAGTTCCAAAGAGTCTACGTCACAAATAATTAGGTTATAATCAAAAGAAACTCTTAGAACTGTTGTACGGTTAGCCAAAGAAGGAAGGCCAAGAAGCAAAATCCCGTTGGTGCGAAGTTTGGGGTTGCAACAATGGAAACTCATAACCATATACTTAGAGCAATCAAAATATAAATGATTTACTAAGCACCATGAGCAGTTTAAGACATCTTGCAATCTAATTGAATTGTTAAGGGTTGAAAATCAAAAAGTTAATAAAAATTACGTATACGTGTCGTTTGCCAAAAATGAACTTTGTTCAACCCGGAACGGTTATCGCTTGTCCTTTCGACTACGCTTACTTACATTTTGGTGTTTTTCTCACTTTTCTCTGTTCTTTTTTGGGCCTAGAACGCTGCGAATAAGTATTTAGTTATTAAACATGCGTATTCGAAACGACGAACGATGAACAGATCTTTTACAGCTTTCAAAGATATATTGAACAATTCATTTCTATCGATTTTTCATTTTACCCGTGTATAATATCAATTTGTTAAATGAAAAGTGGATATATCTTTTCTGTTCCTATAAACTATCCAGAGATGGTAAGAGATAGAGGTTTGACTGTATGGGACAATGCTTTTTTATCTGTACGCAGATCAAGTTTGTTCAAATTTTCGCCCCCGCAATTTGGAAAAACGTTATATCTCCACAGTTTTGAAGATAGACGATTCGTACTTTTCTGAGATAGTTAGAAATTAGCAAAATAAATCGGATGACAGTATAATTCGCTTAACTGCCTCGAGTCGATTGCAGTGATTTTGGAGGCAGCTATCTTAAAAAGGCAGCTAACGTAATTTTTATAAACTGTCTAAAATAGAATGAATTTGATCCATTTAAATGAATTTTATATAACATTGCAAATTGAAAGAATTAAGCTTGTAGTTCTTATATAACATTTGTTATACACATATTTATTTTTACATACTACATATATGTATTATTTTTCTTGAAAAAACTCTGTAATTTTTGTTTGCACTGATGCCGATACAGATTCTTTTAAAAATGTGTCCTCTAAGGATGTAAGGCTTGGAAGAAATTCTTCGCATTTCTTTTGAATGCAAAGACGCTTTAGCAGCTTAATGGCTAAAAACCCTTCTTTAAGAGTGTGGCATTCCGGTTCTTCGTCTGCGTCGTCATCAGTTTGGTCAGTTTGATCTATATCGCTACCGTCTTCGTTATTTTTGGAAACTACAGAATGCACTATTTCTTCGTCTGTTAATTGACCATGACAAACAATGTCTTGATCAATAGTAGCATATTCATCCCAATTAATATGTTGTCCGCATTCCACCTCAACGGATTCATTATCATCAACGCTCTCTTCAACGTTATAGGGCAGTTTAAATCCAGCCTTTAAAGAAAATTCTTTAATTAAAAGCAGATTGATAATATTCATCGCTTACCTTTTTGAAACAATTGCGAATAGTTAATGGTTTAACATTGATCCATGCCTGGTTTGCGAAATGAAGCACATCCAGCAGCGATATTTTTTTAAAAATTCAGTTGTTGCTATTCCAGTGTTTACTGCAATCAACTGTTGCTTTACCAATATGCGTCTATACTCCAATTTGAACGAGTGTATTATGCCTTGGTCTAGAGGTTGCAGTAGAGCCGTTGTATTTGGCGGCATAAAGCAAAATTTTATATTTTCACATCCTTCGACAGTTTTGTGACTTGTGGCATTATCGACGAATAATAAAATGTTCCGGTTTTTCTTTTTCATATCGGAATCAAGTTGGCGAATTATTTCTTGCCAAAGCTCACCAGTCATCCATGCTTTTTTGTTTGCGTAATATGGCAGTGGTACATTAGCATTTTTGAAGCAACGTGGGGATTTCGACTTGCCTATTACGAAGGCCTTTTTGTACGACCCGTCTGCATTGCATATAAACAAAAATGTAATCCTCACCTTTTGCAACTTTTGCCCAGTTAAGTGACTTCCACTGGTATAAAAGGTTGCATTAGGCATGGCCTTATAAAACAATCCAGTTTCGTCGGCGTTAAATATATTGGCTGGATCGTAGTCCTTAATCAAACCGGGTAAAATGTCACTGACATATTCATTAGCTCCTGCGGAATCGTTCGATGCAGATTCGCCGTGAATTTTGCCATACTTTATATTGTGCCTCTTACGCCAGCGCCATAAAAAATTCGCATCAGGTTCAAACTTGTCGTCGAATCTTGCGCAAAACTCTTTAGCCTTCGCTAAAATCACATGACGGTCCAGTATTACATTGATTGACTCCTGCTGTTGAAACCATTTGTACAGTGCCTCCTCCACCAAGTCGTGTGCACCTTTTCGCTGGCGTTTACGCTTTAACTGAGACGTTGAAGCAGACTTTTGAATCTCGTCTTGATTTTTAATTATGCGGTTTATTGTTGATCTGTCACACTTGTATTTCGTGCAGAGAACACTTTTATCAACGTTTTCGCTGACAGCCGTAATAATTTGGAGTTTTTCTTTTAAAGTTAAGCCAACCAAGCGCTTCACTTTACCCATTTTCACGATTAGGAATGATTTGTGCACACAAATGGCACGATCAAAACAAACGAAAAACGGACATGCGCAAAGAGATGCAAGCGTTGCCATATGCACAAAAAAAGATACATGATTAAAACTCATAAATTTGTTGTTTCCAAATTCGAATCCTAGTGGCGCAGTTAAGTTGGATGATATTCATAGAATAAGACAGTTAAATTCTGCCGAAACGAGGCACTTAAGTGCGAAAGGCAGCTAACTTGAATGCAGCAAACGTAATTAATTTCATACAAATGAGACCATAAATGCAGAAAAAAATAGAAATAAGGCAGTTATCTTGACGATGCAGCTAAGCATCGAGGCAGTTAAGCGAATTATACTGTATTACTTTATGGGACCTCGTCTTAAGACCTTACCATCACTGCAAGGAATATTCATTTATTGAGGAGCGGCTAAAGTGTCTTTAATAAGAATAAGTCATTTTTTAAAACATTTATAGACGCGGAAATTTTTCCCGCAACGGGGAAACATCTTTTGAAAATTCCCTGGATCAGGTTTTTTTAACATTAAACAGACGTTTTCGAGGCAGAAAGTGATGCCTTTATTCAGTGTTTACATTTCACTGTGGCGTCTGTTTGTTTGTCTGTGTGGCAGTATCTTCTGTTGGTTGGTTGGCCATTTGCATATTTTCCTGTGTAACGTTAACCGTACCGGTTATGCTTAACCTTACCTGAGCTTGGGCTTTGCGATGTAAATGCGTGCCATTAAAAACAAGAAGAAAAAAGAGGGAAGCTCAAATTTCATTCCACACGCAAACTACACACTTTAGTTGCAAGACTTGTACAATGTACACACACACACACACACAGATACCTTTACCTGGCCATGAACGAGTTTGTTCAACTCTCTATTAAATTCTTCCTCTGAGCGCAAGCAGGGGCCAAACTGTAAATTTAACATTTTCAGCTTCATTTCCGGTGGCGAAGTAAGTAGACGTCATTTTGCTAGCTTTGGTGGCATTCAAATTGAATTGGCCATAAAAATGAATAGCTGCAGTTGATTTAATAATACAAATCTAGGGACGAAGTGTGCAGCAAATGCAAACCTTGACATAAATGATTGATTTGTGCAAGAGGAGAAATACGAATTTAGTCCAGAGTTTAAGCAAGTGGAGACACTAGCGCCTAAGAGTAGGCAACACAATTGCGTGTGCAGGTGGCAGGCAATTTGTAACTGGGCGGGAGGCAGTGCTTATCACTTATTTCGACAGGGACTGACGAGCACTGAGAAGTGAGATGTTAAGTCCTGGCATATCCCATTAAAGCCGAGCAACTTTTGACATAACGCA
The DNA here is from genome assembly GCA_018904235.1 of Lordiphosa stackelbergi. Lineage (NCBI taxonomy): Eukaryota > Metazoa > Arthropoda > Insecta > Diptera > Drosophilidae > Lordiphosa > Lordiphosa stackelbergi. The sequence continues at coordinate 42,485 of JAEIFU010000946.1, forward strand.
TGGGCAGCCAAAGGGCAGTTTCTGCTGCCTTTTTATTTTAATTCCCAAATCGAAAAAGTTTTCGCTCTTTGCGATTACACTAAAACTCTAAACGCTTTAAGCCCTGTTTTAGGCTTGGCAAAGAGCTGGCAGTCGTATGTCCGTGTGTATGTAGACTACTAATTCGACATGTCTGGGAAGTTTCTTTTTACGCGCTGGTCTAATGCCTTTTACCCCTCCACCACCACCAACCCCAAACCACGTCCCCTTAGTTGCGTTGAGCTCATTTCGTATGCTCAACTGTTAGCTGGAGGCCGGGACTGGAGGCTGTGGCTGTTCCTCTATGCGGCGCCCCCTTAAACGATTACAAATGATTAAGTCGCAAGTTGGCGTGAAATTTGTCGAAAAAAGCACATTAAATGCAATTTGCTTTGCTATCTCAGCGTATGTATCTGCCGAACAGTTGGTGTCTGGCATGAAAATGAGCCGCATACAAACATGGCTTTCCCCAGAGGCCCAAGTAAATTTTCTTAATTTTCATTTATTATTTTGGGGAATTAATTATGTGGCCCAGCCCAGCGCATGCAGCAAGTTTATTTATTGCAACACAAAACGAGTGAAATACAAAAGCTCCCAGTCATTTAAATATGTATGTGGTCCAGTGTGCCCTATCCCCCTTCCGCTGCTTGGACTGAGTGTTAGAAGAAAATCAAAAGAACACAAATTCTTAAATTCAAATGTATTTTCAGTGTACTCAATATTTAATATCCATTGATTCTGTAGGAAAGAAAAAAAATAATTTGTAAGAAAAAACTAATTGATTTTTCAAGGAAATCCAATCACGAGAAACGAAAATTATAGATTTACAACGAACATAGCCTTAGTTCCGATAAGAGGAAAGCTTAACTTTGAATTGAAAAAGATTTTCCAAGTCTCAACTCCAATCGAAATACTAAGAATATAGGAGAATTTAATGAAAAGCCAAAACTAGAGATTTTAATTGGCTTGGAGACGTACTTGAAACCTGAAGCTCTCTACGAAAAGGAATCTGATTTAAAGAAAGTTTGAGTGTGGCTCACACATTGATATGAAACATGTTTCCGCGTGTGTGTGTGCTCGTTACTCAACACTCGTTACTCAATGTGTGATACTCAGTACTCGATACCCAACCTGTAAGCCGGTTTGGAACCGTACCCCGCATAGCCGGTTCGGTTCCGGTTTCTTGGGTCTATCAAAACGGACTATTGACCTGACCTTCTAAATCTATCACTACGCGAACCAAAGCTCTTCTGCTTACAAAAAGCTTCGGCTCAGAACATTATTTAAACGAATTTGTGTCAGTTTCTATATTGATTAGAACTGGATCGGATAGTGTGTAATCTAACGAAGATCAGTTTTGAACGTCTTGTCCAAACTTCTAATGGTACGACTATGAGAAGGGAAATAAAGCACTCGATACGAAAATAAAATACGATGATTTAAACTTTTCATATCTAAATAATAGTGCATATGGGAAGGACCAGGGACTTTTGAAAGGCGACTAACTAGTCTAGTCATTAGCTTTGGGTCGATATATCAAATAGTTGGGTAAATTAAATGTGTCCTCTTCAAAACGAACAAGTTCAAGAAGTTGCTGAAACTTGTAAAAAATATTTCAAATATTTAAGATGTTATGAACCAAGGTTAGAAACAAAACCTCAGATTCGATAAGTTAAGGAATCGGAATCGAACCAAACCTTATACTTTACTATGGGTTTGAACCTCATCAGCGAACCTTCCACAGAATTTTAGTGGATTGCAGTTTTGCACGATACTCAGTACTTTATAATCAGCACTCGATACTCAGTACTTGATTCTAAGTACTATCTACTTAGTGATTGATATGCAGTACTCGGTACCCAGTACTCCAAATTCAGTGCTTGGATTTCAGAACTCGGTATATACACAGAAAAAAAGATATATGCTCATGATCCATTAGATGATTTTGGTATCCATTTATACTAAATAGTTGTAAAAAAAGGACATTAATACTTTTATGTTAATTTGATGTAAAATTGATCTTAGATTTTCATCCAATAGAACTGATAATGGTTTAAGGGATATAAAATTGGATATAATAATATCAAAAAAATTGATATAATGAAACTATCCAACAAAGGATCTTAATGGATCTTCTTTTTCTGAGTACTCAGTATTCACACACACATGAAATTAAATTTTTAAGTCGTATTTGGAGCCAAAAATGAGGAATAACTGGCAGCCCCTAAATTCGCTGCCTGTTAAGTAGATTAATAAAATTTAATTGAATCTTCTTGACAAACGTGATAATAGTTGGGCTTGTTGAAAGGAAATTTTATGAGCTTTAGATAAATTGAGTTTTAAAAAATAGAGGGAAGCTAACTTCGGCTGTACCGAAGTTTATATACCCTTGGAGCATGGCTTTAAGGCTTTACGATATATTTATCAAAAAAGTTTTTCTCACTAGAACTACATTTTGGACCGATCGTTCCTATGGCAGCTATATGCTATAGTCATCCGATTTAAATCAAACTTGACAAAATTGTGTGGTAGTATATAATATAGATCTGTACAAAATGGGAGCGATAGCATTGAAAACAAAAAAGTTTTTCTTACTAAGACTTTTTTTCAGACCTATCTTTTGTATGGCAGCTATACTATATAGTTGTCCGATTTTGATAAATCTCGGTGAAATTATAGAAAACTTATAAATACGGGGGTTGGGAGCGATAGCATTGAAAACAAAAAAGTTTTTCTCACTAAAACTATTTTTTCAACCGATCGTTCCTATGGCAGCTATATGCTATAGTCATCCGATCCGACCGGTTCCGACAAATGTGCAGCGTATTTATACCAAAAGACTTCGTGCAAAGTTTGGTTGAGATAGCTTTAAAACTGACGGAGGAGATAGCATAGAAACAGACGGACAACGGACGGACAGACGGACGGACAGACGGACAGACGGACATGGCTATATCAACTCAGCTCGTCATTCTGATCAAGAATATATATACTTTATGTGGTCGGAGATGTTTCCTTCTGTGCGTTAGAAACATCCGGACAATTTTAATATACCCTCTCCAAGGGTATAAAAAAGCACTTAATGAAAATTGACTTTAAATCATGGGAAAATCTTAAATTATCTTTAAATGGAACACAAAAAAGTAAAAAGCGTTACGAACGTTAAAAATAATTTCGATGAAATTTGCACTACAATTATTATGTTAACATGATATTCTTGGATAACTAAAGCTTTTTTGCGGAGCTGACCTTTTGTTCGAATACACTGAATTTATTGATTCACCGCTTCAGCATCCATAAATTCCTCCACACATCTAAGGAACTAAGTAATTTGTTCGTTTACTGATAAGCGTTTCATGTCGAACTATTGAAAAAACGCAACACCGCGGATGGACAGCAAATTAAGCCTTAAAGTAATTCTGAAATTAAAAGTATTTCAATTGTTTCCATTTTTTTCCCTAAGCAGTTCAGTTTTTGTTTTACATTTAGATTTGAAATAATTTTGTTTACTACAATATGAAAACATCACAAAATTGTTTACTTTAATTTTTATGATCGGACAGGAAACAGAACTTAACATAAAGAGCATTCCAATTTTTATAGAGGGTGTTTGTAACGCACAGAAGGAAGCATCTCCGACCACATAAAGTATTGTATATATATTTTTGATCAGCATGACGAGCTGAGTTGATATAGCCTGTCCGTCTGTCCGTCTGTTTCTATGCTATCTCCTCCGTCAGTTTTAAAGCTATCGTAACCAAACTTTGCACGAAGTCTTTGGTACAAATACGCTGCACATTTGTCGGAACTGGCCTGATCGGATGACTATAGCATATAGCTGCCATAGGAACGATCGGTTGAAAAGTAGTTCAGTGGAGAAAACTTTTTTTTTTCAATGCTATCGCTCCCAACCTCGTATTTATAAGTTTTTTATGCTTCACATAATTTCAGCAATGTAAATCGGACAACTATATAGTATAGCTGCCATACAAAAGATAGGTCTGAAAAAGTTTTAGTATGAAAAACTTTTTTGTTTTAATGCTATCTCCCAAACTCGTTACTGATCAATATGATAAGCTAACACATAATTCTGACAAGTCTGATCCAAATCGGATGACTATAGCATATAGCTGCCATAGGAATGATCGGTCGGGAAAAATAGTTTTAGTGAGAAAACTTTTTGTTTTCAATGGTAGTCTTTTTACGTTTCAGTTATAAATATTCGCAGCCCAACAGTGTTTTTGGTGCAGGTCTATTTTTATCTGATTATGTTAAGTAAGAATTTGCACTGAATAAGTAGCTATATTGGTTTTGTGTTTATTTCAATCTTATTTCCTAGATATAGCGGAAAAACGAAAAAGTTTTTGCACTCTAATTTTGGAGGCCCTTAGGATACATCCTGTGAGTTTATGAGCTATTTGCGATAAAGTATGATCATATTTTTTAAATCCAAAGCTTCTTTAAGGAAATAAATTGGCCTCTAAAGAGTGAATTTTTCGATTTATAGCATTTTTTCAAAAACAATCATCCCGTTCAGGCTAGTGCGGTTCTTGAATTAAAATTTTGCCATCTGAGCATATAGTCCAACATACATCTAATTGTGTGATTTTTATGGCATTTTAATTAGTTTATTTGGAGGAGTTATAGCCTCGTTTGCAAGAATTAAATTATACTTAATGCATGGGGGAAAACTAGATTGTTAGTAAAAATTAATGTTAGGGAAAAAGGCTACTTGTATCAAAATAGCATTAATCATCTACATGTAAACATATAAAAATTTATGCCTAATCAAGTAGCCTCTTTAAAGTTCCCAACACAGATTTAGAGTAACAATCTAGTTTTTCCCATAAATTTAAATATTTTTTCAGTCTTTAGTAGTGCCTGAAACGCCCTATGGTTCATCAACATGGACCTGAAGCCGTAAAATCTGAAAATTTGTCCCATGTTTGGCCATATGCTCAGATGGCCAAAATAATTATGAATTACGCCGCTAGCTTAAACGGGATGATTTTATTGTGATAAGAAAAAATGCTGCCAAATCGAAAGATTTATGTCTTTAGAGGCCAATTTAGACATTTTCCCCTGAACTTATAAAGCGCCTGTATTCTTTAAAAATGCAGTGATATGTACTTTGGTCGCAAATGGCTCGTAAACTCACATATTTTTGCCTAGTGTGGCCTTCATAAACCTAGTGTGCTCAAAATTAACCTTTTCGTTTTTCTGCCATATCTTGAAACAAGAGATAAAGCAGAAATGCTAAAACCAGTTTTGGAATCAGTAACGCAAACCTATCATATTTTAAATCAACAGGTGCACCTCATAAAGTTGGTTACCATTTTGCTTGGCCTGTGTTATCTGTCTCAACACAATTCCCTCCTTAGGAGAGTTTGATCAAAATCGTATAGCTGCTATATATAAAAAACCGGCAGAAATATATCATGCTCCAAGGGGTATCTAACCTTCGAGTCGAGCCGAGTTTAGCTTTCCTCTGTTTTTTATTTCAGGTTCACTCAATTTTTTTCCTTGGCTCATTTTAGCCGATTTTATCATTCATTTATTTAGGAGTGGCTTTTTGCATGTGTCCTTGCCATTAAACCCACTTCATTTAAACGACGCTTGAATTGTTCGGGTCGAAACGTCCTTTGCAAATTGTTGCCATACTTCAGATGCTATCTCAGATGCATTCTTAAAGCGATCCCTGCAGGCTCGTTGTCATGATAATACGATCTTTCGTGCTGTGTGTGCCTATTTCCAACCTATCGCACGATTTTTTATTTTTAAAAATCGGACGCACTGTTAATAGCTGCTATTTGACGATGGGGTACGCCTTGGTTAAGATATAGAACAAATCTCTCTTTTTCCCATCTACTTTTAAGGTGGTCTCTAAAAAAAAAATTTTTAAAAAGCAACTTCCAAAACTGTGCTTTTAAAAAGAAAAATATGTAGAAATTTTAGGGAAACCCCCCTCTAAACAAAAAAATAAAATTAATATGGCAATGGTAGGAAAAGCCCAACCCCCAAGTAATGACAAAAATTATAAATTTTGTGCTCTTTTTTGTGGTGCGCTTGGGGAACGTTGAAGACCTGATATATAAGAGCGATAGAGGCACTGCAGTAATGCCTAAAGGGGTACAACAATTGTTACATTTTAAGAAACTTTTTTTCGCTAAAGTTCAGCGTCCCCAATCTCGCCAAGGAACGAGCCACTGTATTCCTTCATAACTGTTAAAGTAATGGATTAAGTGTCCTCAGCGAAGGGAGATGGTGTTGAATTTTTTCCCCCACCCTTACCATTAGAACTTGTTTGACGTAACGTACGAAAAATGTTATTAAACATTACGGACGAACGAAAAATACAGAAAATGTATGTTGATTGTAAATATGACTTCGCATTTGTGTAACGTACGAAATGTTTTTCCATGATTTGAAAGTAGTCATCCAAGCGCAAGTTTCTGTGAAGGATTTATAGCTTAGTTTGCCAGAAATGAGCAAAAATAAGCGTACGAATGTAACGTACCTAACGCAGTAAAAGCCCAAAAATTTATTGAACATTTCATTTAAGTTCTATGCCCACATGGATTATTAAAAGTTCAATTAATTAGAAACCTATGCCATTTTGGTTTTCCATTAAATATCCTTGACTTTTACAGCCCAGTTTTGCAAAGAACTATCAGAAGAAAAAAACATTTCCAAACCAGGCAGAAAGTTAGAAAAGGAGCAGTCTTACAACAACACACGCTTTACATTGGAAATACATCCTCATGTGCTCGAGTAAACAAACAGACGGTTACATTTGCTTGACTCAAACAAACGTAGAAAATAGTTCTAAGCTGCACAGCTGCCAAGACAGACGTTGGGACTTTGGGAAGTAAAATTTGTATTTCTTTGTGTCAGTAGGAAAATCAAAAAACCAAACCGAATAACACAAAATGTTAAGCCTTTAAAGACTTTTAATTATGTGTTTCCCTCTGTTAAATGTATTGATTATCGATTTGTAATAGTGTATACCCAATTCCCAACAATCGGTTGCTGTAATCTCTGCTGTAAACACAGCCATATCCATTAATATACAATAATAATAATACCCACATAAATATTTGGCTGTCGAGAAAAAACTTCTATGACTTCGGTATCAAACTAATAACGAAGCAGAAGACTTTTTTTAATGGCTTTATTTTTCGCCCCAGAGTTAACTTTTTGTTGGCTGTGACCTACATAAAGCACGAGACGAAAAACAAAATTGAATTAACCCAGTCGAGTTGACATATTTTGTGGGGATGTTTTACAAGCCTAATGCGATTTAAGTTCGGTTATTGCTGTGGCAAGGGCAAGAATGAGGCAAATAATTGGATATGAAATTTCTGCAATTCCTGTGAAATGTTTTTCTTCATTTGGCAGCTTAATTATTAGTTGGAGTTTTCTTTTTTGCAATTTAAAGAGTTCTCTTTGTCTGTCAATCAAATTGAAATCGAATGTCAGAGCAGAACCGAAAATAAATGCACAATTGAAGAAAATCAAGGCTATGGATGTGCGCAGCAGGCAGGAGGCAGCATCAGGACATGTAAAATGCAATTCATCAACCGCATTTAGTGAGCTTGTCTTGGACTTAATTAACATTTAAATTAATTTGCTTGGCAAAGGGGAAACTGATTTCCCAGCACAGGTTTTCTGGTCATGGGTTGTCAATCTAGCAGAACTAGTCAAAGGAACCAACAAAGTTTCATAAAAATTGAATTAAAGCATTGCCATACTTCGACCAGCCCAAACTTTGACCATTAAACAAGAACTTTGCCCCAGACAAATCAATGGGAAGTACTTAACTGAATAGACCGAAAGTTGCCAACTATTTGCAAATTAAAAAAAATCCATTTTCCATTTTCTCTTCTCCCTTGCAGAGCCAACGAGTGGGCAAGTCATGCAGCGTTATGGCCATGGACACGGATCGGAGACTGCTAATTGAGCTCCAGCAAATGTCAACGGCAGTCACGAAAGCTGTGGCAGCCACCGCTGCTGCTGTACTGGCCTCCAGCCGCAACGACACGGACGCGGACGTGCTCTATCAGTGGAGTGCCCAGGCTGGGGCACGACTTGCCCAGTCCCCAGACTCCTCCACGGTGCCGGCTCTGGCGAGCGGAAGAGAAGCGCATCAATTTCCCAGAAATGACTCACAGTTTCTGCTGCTGGACTACGCTGGGATAGCTTCCAGCAGCAGCAGCCTGAACGACAGCTTAGACTATGCTTCCTTTCAGCAGCAGGGCGATGGCCAGTGCCGGCGTATGGAGAATAATATATCATATTGGAATCTTACGTGTGACTCGCCGTTGGACTATGCCGTGCCGCTCTATGGCTATTGTATGCCATTCCTGCTGATTATTACAATTATAGCCAATTCCCTGATTGTTCTGGTATTGAGCAAAAAGAGCATGGCAACGCCCACCAACTTTGTTCTAATGGGTAAGTCCATGATGAAAATTAGTTAAAGTCTCTAAATGCCTGCTCGTCGCTTAAGTGATCTTAAGAGATTTGTAATAATTGCATTTTTTTGAGTATTAGAAATTTTTAGTAGAAAGCCACAGAGAGGGTATACTTCCCACAAAAAAATTTAAACGCCAAGAGATTGAGAGAAGCTTGGCTTGGTCCCTTGTGTAGCCAATTTTATATTTTACAACTAAACCGGTCCAGAACTTTAACGAAATCAAAAAAATGTTTCTAGCCACTTAATCGTTACGGACAAATCATATTGCTAAAAACACGCCAAAGGGTGAACTATGGGTAAATTCATTCAAATCACTTTCCAGCAGAGCTCGCAAAGAACTGTTGACCGTTTTTCCCTTTGCGGTCTGCACACGAACTTAACCGAGCAGAGCACTTCGTTTCGATTTGATTTGGTTTTCAGTTGACTGTTGTCAGTTGAGCTTTTCTAGTAGTGCTCATTCAATAACAACATACAGAGAGCGATCTGAGTGAGCGCTCGCACATTAACAGTCAGCAGATGAGCAAAAAAATGAATGGCTCAACGTAAACGCTCTTTTTTGTTTGTTTGTGCTTGGCTCTTGTGGCTCAGAAGCCCAAACGAACGCCTCATTCGCACACACACGCATACAAATGCGGCTGCAGGCAATAAGTCCCCAATCAAATAAGTCCCCAAACGATAAAATGAATAAGGCCCCAAATTTGGGGTGTTATTTCATATGAAATAATACCCCAATTTCAAAAATGAAATAGCACCCCAATTTTTGTAAATATTTTTTAATTTGCATTTTTAGAAAGAAATAGTGAAAACTATTTACAAAAAAATCGCGCGATTTTTTTGTACCAAATTTTCGCCTGCTGCGCTAAAATTGATTGCATGTTTTTAAAATAAAATAATGAAAATTGGATACCAAAAAATCGCGCGATTTTTTTGTTTCAAATTTTCGCCTCCGGCGCTAAGATTGATACATTTTTTTTATTATAAATAAAATTTAGGCTTGTATAAAATTTTCTGTTCTTTTACGTAAATCAAACTTCCAGTCCACGCAGAGTCCAACAATTTTTCTGCACTCCATAATTTTTACCTAAATTTTTATGTCTACTTCGCACAATGCAAATCGCTAAACTGATCAACATACTCCATAGCTTATCACTGAACTATTTTAAAAAAATTACTTTTCACACCTGTACGAAAACTCTGCGCATCAAATACTTAGTCTAAGAAAACCTGCAGATAAGAAAATTAGGCATTATTAAAGTTCTTGTGTTTTTCACATGTTATCAAAAATAAGAAAATGAAATAAGGCCCCAAAAAATTGTTTTGCGTTCTTATTTCATTTCTTCTTTTGGGGACTTATTTCATTTTGAAATTTTATTTAGGATTTACACCACAAATTTCAGAAAAAATCGTTCTTTGTTTTTCCATATAAATTTTTGGGGCGTTATTTCATATTTGTTTTGGGGCCTTATTTCATTGGGGCCTTATTTCGCAGAGCCGAAAATGAAACATAACGGTTAATTTTTGCACTGAGAGTGTTGATGTTCGTCATTTATTTTCTCTCATTTTTAACGATCTTTCAAACGGTAAAGTTTTTCTACCTCTTTCTATGCGTACACTGAAAAAACAAGGTGCATCTATAGTATTTCTCCAGAGTTTATCGGGTGTGCCACCGAAATCTCTAGAGATTTTGCAGACGGCCCTATAAACTATATATATTCTTGATCAGGGTGACGAGCTGAGTCGATTGAGCTTTGTCCGTCCGTCTGTCTGTCCGTCTGTCTGTCTGTTTCTACGCAAACTAGTCTCTCAGTTTTAAAGCTATAGAGCTGAAACTTTGCACAGAGTCTTCTTTTTACTGCACGCTAATAATATGTCGGAACCGACCGGATCGGATGACTATATCTTATAGCTGCCGTAGAAACTATAGGTCGAAAAGTGGGTTTTAATGAGAAAAACTTTTTTACACATGTGTGTGCTTTAACGACCTTTATGATAATCAAACCATCAATTGTACGCTGGCTCTAGGTCTCGTTATGTTTGCACATAACTTCAAAAAGCAGGAACACAACACAACGCAAAGGAGGTGGTGGGTGGTCATACAGCTGTTTTATTGGTACCTCTACCAACTCATCAGTGACTTTCGCCTAATGTACTGGCCCCAACGACTCTTACTCCATGCCGGAGCTGCCATAATCGTTTGGGAATTCCTAAACGACTTGACAGCAAAGTCCGGCACACATAAGAACAGTGCTGGCTGCCAGTACCTTTGTGACTGTGTGTGTTCCCCAATCTTGGCTTTGCTAATGTTAGTGAGAGAGATTTCCTCTCCGCTTCTAGCACAGTAACCTATAGTTTGAGTACAGAGTAGCATTCAAACCGGGGTTTTTGTTGCTATAAATGAAACTATTTCTGTTTAGTTTTAGCAACGACGCCGTGCCTGGCTTTTTTTTCAACATGTGTGTGATAGGAACAATCGGTCGAAAAGTGGGTTTTAATTAGAAAAACTTTTTTGTTTTTAATGTTAACGTGTCTTACTTCAGCAATTATTAATATTATGCGCTTTTACAAATATTTGAAAGTTTTGGTCAAAATCGGATGACAATATCTTATAGCTGTCATAGGAACTATCGGTCGAAAAGTGGGTTATATTTAGAACAAGTGAGAAAGTCGGTCAAGCCCGACTATAATATACTCTGTACCTCTCTCTCTCTCTCTCTCTCTCTCTCTAAGATTGTGCGGCGTTGGTTGTGAAAGGGTGGGTGGTGGGTGGCGGGGGGTGGCGGGGTGTGATATACTTATTTGCTCATAACTCGAGAACCGCTCATCCAATCTTTATCATTTCTTCGGCAAATCGATACATTTTGCTAATGACTAACTAACTCTAGAAGGTACGAATCATCGATCTACAAAACTGTGGGAGATATGACGTTTTTTCCAAATTGCGGGGGCGGGAGGGGGCGTGGCAAAAATTGAAAATAAACTTGATCTGCCTGCAAGTATAAGAAGCATTTGTCCCATACATGTCAAACCTCTATCTCTTACCATCTCTGAGATCTGTTTGTTCATACGGACGGACAGACGGACAGACGGACAGACGGACGGACAGACGGACATGGCTATATCGACTCGGCTGTTGATGCTGATCAAGAATATATATACTTTATAGGGTCGGAAATGATTCCTTCTCCCTGTTACATACTTTTGCACAAACTTAATATACTCTATGTACCTTCGGTACAGAGTATAAAAATGGTTTGTTTTAATGCTGGCTTTCTTAAACTCAAATGTATTAAAACATTTGCAAGGGTATAAAAACTTCGGCAAAGACGAACTTAGCTTGGCCTTCTCGTTTGATTTGAAATTATGTTATACTTGAAGGTAAAATTTAAAAATTTGCTCTACACATCCCGCAAAGTTTTTTAATGATTATTAATTTTGGGCTGTGCGAAATAAGGCCCTAAAAATAAAATGAAATAAGGCCCCAAAAACCACCCTGTTTAATAAAATTTGGGGCGTTATTTCCTTTTTTGGGGCATTATTACCAAAATAAAATTTTAAAATGAAATAAGTCCTCAAAAGAAGAAATGAAGTAAGAACGAAAAACTAATTTTTGGGGCCCTATTTCATTTTTATAAGACAATAAGACGCCAATTTTTAATATGATTTTATGGGTTCTTGCTTAATTATTCTTATATTTTCTAAATACAAAAATCGCGCTCTATCTTTTTTTCCAATTTTACTTCCAAAGCAGGGATTAAAACCGAAATTAATTTCAGTTTGAGTCAAGGCATTTATATTGGCCTAAATCTTTTTTACTTGTGCAGCAATCGGACAAGCATCCCATTCCCGTTTTCCATAAAATATAACTATAACCGTAATCGAAATCGGACGAGTTAGACACTGCAATCGATTCGTTGACAAAATTTTTTGAAAAATTGTATGTATACAGTCTAGTTTACGGAAACCGCTTGTGAAATGTGGATTTTAATAAATTTTGGAAATATTGCTCGTTTTTGGAGCCATAGTTCGCCCTTCTCAGAGGCTTTCTATGTTTTGTGTGTAGAATTGAGTTTTTGAAAGAAAATCGCACTGGACTTTTGTTAATTGTTGTTGGTCCACCTCAGAAACACTGAAACAATCTAAAGATTCAACCTATTTGCTCTATCACTGTATCTGCCCCGCGTTTTGAAAATTTTTAAGACGGTCAAAGGCATTTGTGCTCAACCTAAAATTTCAGAATTTCGTATAGTTTGATGATAAAAATGATCACGCAGTTAGTTTATATGTTTTGGAATTCATGTTGAACAAAAAATTGTTTGAAAATTATGCAGGAAATGAAGTGCAGTTGAATTCTATAGGTAACTCCCAAATTTTAATACTATCCAAAAAATTAATGAAAGTAGAGCCTTTGTTTTCGCCTTTAAAATGTTTTTTTCTCTGTCTTTGATATTTGTAAATGAAATGCAAATAAATTTACATGTATTTGTAGGAAAAGATACAAAACAATACATCCAGCTTGAAATTTTCATTATTTTCCTAAGCTTAAAATGCTTACAAAATATAGAAGATGTACTTAAACGGTGGTCAGAAAACTTTAAACAATTATAAGTACGACTATATGTGATTCGGTTTGATACCCTGATCTTATTAAATTATTCAAAACCATTTCACTATTTTTTTATGCGAAAGTGTACCAGTTTTGAATAAATGTTTTCGAAATAACCAAATCTTTTTGACCTTACAGTCTGCCACAAAGTGCGTTCAAATGAGTCGCACACTTGTAAAATGTACAAAAATGTGCTAATTGGCAGTGGATGTGACCGATCCCACAATATATTATACGTATATACTGCACAGCAATACCATTATTATAATTTATTTTTATGTCACGCCCTTTTCCAAACTCCCTTCTACCCTGATATACTGCCTCCCCCGATTTATGTGCCGCAATGTTAAATCAGGCAGAAGTTTTGTGAGATTTCAAATAAGCTTGGAGCCAGTTATGTGCGTGCTCCACCACCTCCTTATCCTCTTCCTCCTTCTCATTGTCAGTGTAATGCTGAGATATTATAATAGCGTGTGTAATGCTAATGGCTGACTGAGTCGTCATTGAGAGGAGAGCTCCTGCCTGGTACTTGCCGCTGATTTATAAAAAGTCACTACTCGCGATTTAGGGGCTTTGCTACCATTGAGTGGCTGTGAGTATCCTCAAGAGGGAGGGGGGAAATACATGTCCCAGTTATTTGTGCAGACGAAAATTTAATAATGCATTACTTAACACACCGCAGAAACTAAGTTCGAAACGTAGCTGGGACAGGGGTCAGTAGTTCACTCGGGGCAACAGCGGGGAAAACAAGAAATTCTGAAAGATCACCAAGTTGTAATTTCCATCCTTTCTTCTTTCTTTTTCAGGCATGGCCATTTGCGATATGCTGACGGTTATATTTCCTGCACCGGGACTCTGGTATACGTACACATTTGGCAATCATTACAAGCCCCTGCATCCGGTCTCCATGTGTCTGGCCTATAGCATTTTCAATGAGGTAAGTCAACAGACAAAGAAGCAACTCAAACTAATTGCCAGCGACACACTGAAGAGTCCGCCGCCCCCAAAAAGCGAGAGCTGTTTGTTTTCGCCTCAGGCTCAGGTCTCCCTACCCTAGATGGCTGGCTGACTGGCTGGCTCATTGACCTAAATAAAATGCTTGAGTGGAACTTTTTGTCTTTGCCTAGCTGTATGACGCGATGTTTTGTGCCTTTCCATACTATTATCGTTTCGTTATCGTTATCTCATTTGGTGCTATGTCATTTCTGTCAGCGTAATGAAAGGAATGGAGCAGTATTCGCCACCTGCTGAACACCCACTCCACAGTATCCCATTTATTTTGTAAGCACTTGCTTCCACTTTTCAGGCAGAAGTCTCTGCACGCCTTGGAATGGCCCAACCTTTGCTAGATTAATCAACATTTCCAATTTATGGCACTCGCAAAAGCAGAATTCCGAGTTGAAAAGCAAAACGGTTTACTCACTTCAATGAAGTAGTGTCAAATCTGATAAGTACGTGGCACAGTGGTATCAAAGGTACACAAAATGGCCCATTCCCCATCAAAGGTTGAGGTAGAGTTGGCATGAATCGATCATATACTCGAATCTTCAAAGGTCCTTCGAGTCGGATATTATGTGAAACAATGGCTGGGAGAAGGGCAAAACTTTCTTCAGTTTTTGTTCAATTATTATAAATTTTAGTTGTGGTCTTTGACTGTCTCCTTTTATCTGCTTGGCCACATCCCACTGTTTTGTTATGTGGTTTGCTGGTTTTTGCTGTTGATTTAGCTACGTGCTGTTAGTGGGCTCCCTAGAGATTTGTACCAGCTAAATTCCATGCCGAGCCCAGCTGATGTCGAGTCGTGATGGGCGGGAGAGGGGTTATCTCTGTGTATGACTGCCATAAAATTCAACACACACACAAAGCACCAGGCACATCTCTTCGTTTTGGTAATAACCACCAGGCGGCCATTGCCGAAGCCTGAAGTTGAAGATTTCATTTCATTTCTTTGGCAATTTATATGCTGCTCCCCGCTACCCACTTTCCGCACTCACTTTCATGTTTAAATGGCACGCATAATGGTCATGTTAATGCCGAGGGGAGAGGAAAGCCTTGCTTGGCAGGGGCAGGCAGAGATGATTCCATTGTAAAATACAAAATGACAGGAGTTAATGCAGCGCAGTCAAGACACACATAAACCCGGATTAGGCTACAGATTGTGCATCATAAAGAAGGAAAATGTCGTGTCTAAGATCGGAAGGGTTGTCAGACAACAAATAAAGCCTGCAGCTAATTAAGGTTTACAGAAATAGAATGCAAGAAGTAACTTATAATAAATCCTCCAATTTCATTTACTGTTGTCTTATATACTAATCCCTTGTATTATTTGCTCTGATTACAATTACAGACAATGCCTGCCATGTGTCACACCATCTCCGTCTGGCTAACTCTGGCTCTAGCTGTGCAAAGGTAAACATGATGCAACCATTTTCAGTGATACAAAAAAAACTAACTAGAGCTTGACCCTTGTGGACTAGTCAATGGGGCAATAAATCAAGAAATGTCGATGCTGCTGCTTTTGTTCCCACATTGTCAAACAAATTTTCTTGGCTTACCACTCGTCTTATAAGTAATCTAAAGGGTTCTATAAATGTTCAGCGTCGAAAATATAGAATCTTAAATTTTTAATAATAAAATAATTAAATAAATTCATTTATGCAATTTAGTAACTAATTTTATTTACTTTAAACTGAACTAAGAAGATAGGCAAAGAGCGTGTTCAGCAGCATAAATCGATGACAAAAAATCGACTATTTTTGTAAGATTGTGCTGGTGAACGGGCATGATGCGCAATCATGTTTGCTATTTTTTGTGATTGTGTTAGATGTGAATCTAACAAAGAAAAAGTTTGTTAGAATCAAGGCTGCAAACCGGTCCACAACCGAACCCCTTAGAACCGGTTCGGTTCGGGTTTTTTGGGTCCATCGAACCGGACCATGAACCGAACCCCTAATATTTTTGTCTCCTCGAACCTGAACCTGAACTCGAACCGGACCACTCCTTCGAAAAATTAGGTGCGGTTCACCAAATTATGTAGTTTTTCCAACGCATACAGGAAAATATAGAATATAAGGAATCTGACTTGAAAAATTTAAGACGTTCTCTAATCCTTCGACTTTCTCTAGGTAAGATTTATACTATCACCGTCATTAAACGGGCGAATATAGAGGGGGGGGGGGGGGAGGGGGAGGAGAAGGAGGGGGGGAAAAAAGAAAAGTATTGTTTTTTTGGGTTCTTATAGATTGCCTTGGTACACTAAGGGTTTAAAAAAAATATAAAATTTGCGCAATAAATTCTATAAACGTTTTATAAAGACGCAAGATTCTGCTGATTGGGAGAGATATAGGCAACATAAGCGTGAGTTTGAATTTCTAAACAAATTTCTTTATAATCAATATATTGCGGATGTTGAGAATGGTTTGAAACTTAACCCTAGATTGTTTTGGCGATTTGTTAACTCCAAAAAGGCAAATTCTACAATACCCTCATCTATGACACTAGATGACTTAGTTGCAACGTCAGACCTTGGTATTTCTAATTTGTTCGCAAAATTTTTCAATTCTAACTTTGAACCTTCTGCTTCTTGGAATGATCTGAATAGTTTGAACTCAATTCCCCATTTGCTTAACATTGGCACTTTATCCATTTCCGAGGATGACATCTTCCAAGCTGTAATTAGCTGCGATGACTCTAATTACCCAGATTGTGATGGAATTTCTTCGTTTTTTCTGAAGCATTGCATTGGTGAGTTATGTGAGCCACTCATAACCATATTCTCAATGTCACTCACAACTGGTCGGTTTATTGAAAAATGGAAAATTGCAACAGTCACACCTGTGTTCAAGTCTGGTATCAAGAGGGAGGTACCTAACTACCGACCCATTGCTAAGCTTAGCAATATATCTAAGCTCTTTGAACGAATAGTAGCCAAACAGATGTATTTTTTGGTAAAGTTGTACATTAACCCAAACCAACATGGTTTTATGCCAGGCCGCTCCACTACTTCTAATCTAGCTGTCTTCTGTAATTATTGCATCAACTCCTTTGACAAACGCTGTCAAGTTGACGTCATTTATACAGACTTTTCCAAGGCATTTGATAAAGTTTGTCATAATGCTCTTATCGCCAAGCTTTTTAAGCTAGGATTTCATTCCTCCTTTTTGTCCTGGATTCAATCTTACTTGGACCGCCGGACCTACAGAGTTAGAATAAACAACTCGCTTTCTATTCCATATGTGGCTACTTCGGGACTTCCACAGGGGAGTGCCCTCGGTCCTTTACTTTTCATCATTTTTATCAATGACATTTGCGTGCATTTTCTTAATTCAGAGTTTCTGCTTTATGCTGATGATCTTAAAATTTTTCGATCTATTAAATCCATTAGTGATAGTCGACTGCTGCAATCTGATTTAGATAGGGTCAGTTCATGGTGTGTTCTCAATTTACTCCCTTTAAATCTCAACAAATGCTTTATTGTTAGATATAGCAAATGCTTCTACAATATTACGGCCACTTATTCCATTTCTAACCAAACTTTATCAAGCCGGGTTGAGGCCATTGATTTGGGAGTGAAATTTGACCAAAAATTTCTGTTCAATGAGCATATAAATTATATTTTGCCAAGGGCCTATTCTATGTTTGGATTTGTCAAGCGCCATTCCAGCCAATTTAAGGACCCTTATACTCGTTTGAGCCTTTACTCAGCTTTTGTGCGTTCCAAGTTGGAGTATGCATCATTTATTTGGAATCCTTCTAGCGCAATTCATATTAAAAGGCTTGAAAGGGTACAGAAAAAATTTCTAAAATTTGCGCTCCTCCCGCTTAATTTTTCTGATCCTTTGCCGCCATATTTTGGTAGATGTGCACTGCTGCATCTCTCGACTCTTGAAGATAGACGAACTATTGCGTCATTGCTATTTCTGAATGACCTTGTCTTAGGGTGCATTGACTGTCCCACCTTGTTAGGCATGATAAATTTCAATGTACCAAGCAGAAATCTTCGAACCTTTCAGCCCTTCTTCATCAACCAATTTTCCCTTAACGAACCCATATCTAGGGCCCCTTAAAAATTTAACTCCTTATCCGCAGCTTGCGATTTGAATTCGATCCCAATAAAACAGCATTAAAAAATTTTGTTAGCAGAATACTTTTCCACTTTTAGGCATTAAGTTAAGTAATAATGTTAAGAAATAAATAAATAAACTGTAGAGCGGAAAAGCCCCCCCCCCACATTTGGGAGAACATTATAAGAAAGCCCCCCGTGTCGGGAGTCTTAGTTATTTGGTGGTTGAAAATAGAATAGTTGTTTGATGGGTTGTTGAAAAAAAAGAAATATGAAATGATTTGTTTATGGTTAATTGTTGATTACTTAAAGAAAAATAAAAATCCCTTTTGAAATGGATAAAAATTAATATAATAAAAAGTAGGGATTAAACCACATCAAAAAAAGGGGGGAGGGTAGAAGTTTCCTCTCCTCCCCATATTATCCTTTATGATTAGGAAAAGGGGGTATGGCAGTTTTGAGCCGCCTAATATTTTTATGTGATTTATAAAATATAAATAATATAATTATGATGTTTGTAATGTTTACAAAGATTTTCACAAAAAACTGGTAGAATAATTAGTGTTTTTTTTGTTACACTTTGTTGTTTAGTTAACGATTTTTTGAAGGAAGTTAAGTTTGACATTAGTAGGGCTTCCACCATTTAATATTACAGATATGCTGAAGCTCCAAAAACAAATTCTAATAAGAGTTTTCAAAATGCAACTTTAAATGACTCAACTTTGGACTGCGAAGAAGAGAATAAATATTAAAAACAAAATCTGTAAATGATGTTATAGATGCCTTCGAAGTTTGTCCAATAGAACGACATCGTCAATGTTTCGACATCGACAAACGTTTTCAAATTTAAAAATATTGTTCTGACTTAACTTGCTGTTACAGCAACTCAGGTATCAGTTGAACGGGCCTTTTCAACACTTAAATTTGATCTTAAATTTGATCTTAATGATCAGCTAGTATAGATGAACAGCTCCTAGAAGATATAATGCTTTTTAGCTTAAACTAAGCAGTTCTCAAATGTTGTAAATGTCAGCGACTGAATTTGACAACTAAAATTACATTATTAAAGTATAGAATATTACTTAAAGAAATAAGTATTTTTAAATCGAAACTGTTTTTTTTATATTCAAGCGAACCGAGGTTCGAACCAAAACCTTGGGTTCAGGGTTTCCGAGAACCGGTCCGCGAACCGAACCTTTAGGACTTACCCACGGGTTCGAACCCCCGGACCGAACCTTCTGCAAAATTTTAGAGGTTTGCAGCCTTGGTTAGAATTGCTTGTTTTTGATTTGTTATCGATAGCACACAGCTGTAAAGTAAACAAGCAAGCAATTAAGACAAGGCAAATGCAAAATGAATGTGGAAACCTCTTTGTTTTTAATAAATGAAATGGCAGAGGACTTGGTTTCGCCAGTAGCTCACGGAAATTCGTGCAAGGCCTCGAAGGCTCTACTGGTTGTTGCGGAGGAGGAGGGACTCTTGAAAAGACGCCACTCCAAAAAGGAGTAGCCCTGCGTACCCATAATAGAGACCTGCACGATTGATTCCGGAATCGTACGATTACGAGTAAAAATAATCGTTGTGTGAGTAAAATGATTATATTTTTTATCTGTGTTATTTTTTGACACGATGCCGAGTAATAATCATGGCATCGTACGAGTATAGTCACCAGGTTCCAACATTTGGTTGGAATAAAATAAATTTAGGGATAAAATGATTATTTTCGACTACAGCGAAGAAGTTGCAATCGTTGTTGATTTTCGCATAGCGATGTAGGCACTCACACATAGAACAAACCAATGTATATTTCAGTGGTCCCCAAACATAGCCCCTGGGCGGCAAACACACTTGGCAGTTCACATCGAATGCTTGCCGAAGTCTTGCACCACTGAGTGTCACATAGAGACAGTCACATTTTCCTCTATTCTTGGGAACCCTGGTATATTTCAGCAGAAACTTCGTATGTTCTCTCTCTTCTCTTTCTCTCATCTACCTCTTGCAAAATGAAACGCAACAACAAATATGTATGAGTGGTCCTTAACGTAGATTATGTTGTTGGCGACGAATGGTTTCGTGTCCCGATTAGGGGATATTCGCCCGCTTTAGTTTTATTTAAAATATTCATTTTTGTTCAGAATTTAACAAATTTCAGAAATTAAATGATTATTTTTGATTATAACAATTACGATGCCTACGATGCGACGATGCCTACGATGCCCATTTGACAGCTAGGTAATCGGATAATTTTTACTCATACTCGGCGATGCCAAACATGTTACATTTTTATTTACTCGTGCAGGTCTCTAACCCATAATAACCACCTCATCTGGGTACATGGACACCTCATCACAGTTTGTCAAGGCAATACCATTCAGCTCCTCCCGGAGAAGAGCTGGATAAGGATGCCCATATCCTCATGCAATAAAATCACAAGTCCTCGTTTAACCTGAAAGGGAAAACATCTTACTTCTGGTCTGGGATATAACGGGTCACTGCCTTATTAACAGGCATGCAGCGGGCTCGGGAGTCGCTCACAGCGATTTCTTTAGAAGAACAGGAGGAGACATTACTTCATCTTTTTGGCCTTTGCCCAGCTCTAAGTAGAAGGAAACTCAAATCTTTTGGTCACACTACTAGTTGGGACAGTACAAAAATATAGAATGAACAAATTTAAGGATTATTTCATGATGTCCCGTGCATCGTTAAGGACTCATAGCTAGAGATGGGCTCGCGGGATTCCAGCAGGGACCAGTAGGGGATCAGGCGCGACGATATTGATATAAAATTTGTTGGTCGGGATCGGGACGGGACAGCCGTGGTCGGGATCGTGGCGGGACGGGAACGAATTGTCCTTATTCGCCCATCTCTGCTCTTAGCCCATTGCCACTTTATTAAAATTAACATTTTCAGACCCTCTTTGCGTGGATTGGAGTCGTTTTTAATGGTAAATGTATGTTTTATGATTTGGCCATCGTATATTCGATTTTATGTACACATTCTCGCCGGGGCCGGGCGTACAACGAACATTAAATGGCTAACAAAGTCTTAAGGAAAATTCAAGGGGAATTCCAGGAGCAGTTGGTGCCAGTGACGACGGTCATAAATATTTAGCAGTCAAACTTTTGGATCTGGCTGGCTTGAGGTCGGTGGAGAGTTACAATTCAATGTAGTCAACACAAATCAACAGAGATTAATTACAACAACTTGGAATAGCAATTGGTATGTCCGTACAACGATCGCTGTTTCGAAGATAACCACATCTTCTCGTCAGCGGATTTTTGTATTGCATATTCACATTCAAACGATCACTCAGACTCAGGTTGGATTGTGAAGTCAGCGAATAACGCTTTGGGGATTTCAATTTATCCGCTTCACACCCTGAAATTCTGCAATGGTTTATGAACGTGTTGCTTTTGCTTACCAATTTGATGTAAGCAGTCAGTTCTTAATTATATTAAGCTGTTGTCAAAAATTTAAACCTTCCGCCAGCAAAAATATATCGATAACTTTGTTGCCTAAAAATTCTATCAAACTCGTTCACCAGCAGACTAACACTTTTTTTATTGATGATTTTTGTTAGATGATTGGTGTATGCTGGTGAACGCGCCCAAAGAATGCGGATGATGGAGCCGGGAGGTTTTTTTAAACAGCTGTACAGTCGACTAGCCTTGCAACTATTGGTCCTTACAACATTATTGCACAGTTTGCACAGCGATTTCTGTGCATCACCTTTAATAAAATAACTCTTAAACATTTTGCTTTACATGTCCAGAGCACAAACGAGAGCGTAAGTTAAAGTCGGCTCTTACCGACTACGATATACCGTTACCATGAAAAACATGTTCAACGTTCTTAGTTAACTTGAGAACCGTTCATCCGATCTTTATCATTTTTCGGCAAAATGATTATTTTGCTAATTACTAACTATCTCTAGAAGGTACGAATCGTCACTTAAAACTAGGAGTATGACGTTTTTTCCAAATTGCGGGGCGGAGGGCTGGCCCAAATTTGAAACAAACTTGATCTGCGCAGATAAAAGAAGCATTTATCCCATACATGTCAAACCTCTATCCTTACCATCTCTGAGATGTTCATACAGACGACGGACGGACGACGACCGGACCACCGGATCTATATCGATTTCGGCTGTTCGATGCTGATCAAGAATATATACTTTATATGGTCGGAAATGATTCCTTCTGCCGTTACATACATTTGCACGACTTTAGTATACCTTTTTGTTTACGAGTAACGGGTATAAAATACCGAAAAATTTCACCAAAATATTTCGCTTTCCGAAAAATTTAATTAAAAAATAAAAATATTTTGATCCAAAATATGCTTTTTTAGGTAAAAGCATATGCGTAAAATAGGTTCGTCAAAATATGTTAAAATATTTAAAATAGCTTAAAATATGTCTAAATATGCTCTTCTCAAAATACCACTCAAAATTCCGTACTTTTTGTTTAGAACGCAATAATACTAACTCGGAAACTACCAGCAGGCTCTGTAATGCTTCTCGTACTCAAGCACAATTCGGTATGGTTTGAATTGTATTCGTTTTCTCGGTGGACTCGTTTGACCGCAAACCTGATTTTGTAGTGTGTATACTCAGCAAAAAGTGATTCGGCACGCAACATCATAAAAATTTATGAAATTCGTCACCGCTCCTCACTTATTGCCTTTGCTACTTTTTTTCTCTCCACCATTTTCCTCTTCACCGATGGTCTCCTGGTATCGCGGATCAGTAAGATCACAATCATAGCTATGTAGTTTGTGGTATTCAAAACATTTTTAGGAATTATTGATTAAACTACCATGGAGAGCCTAAGCTAAAAAGTGTGCTTATGCAATAGTTATGAAATGATTTTCAACTAAATTGATATTTTAATTTGGTGCAATACCTACTCTCTTCTTTTCGCATTTCGCAATTTAATGATTTGTATTTTTAAATACAATTCTTCATTTTCGTCCTTCCTTTTCCATTATCTAAACTCTATCGTTCCTTTTAGAGTGTAACATACCTACTCAAGGTCCACACCAAAAATTCCTTTGCACCGAGCGTTCCCTAACCAGAACGGTTTTGCTCCCCAGTGATGAACACAAAAAATTGGGAACTTCTTTTCTTTCGGTCGGTGCGCTACGAAGCATTTACCGTACTTGCTATGTTCGTTACTTTCGTTTTTAACCACGAATAAAAGGCTTTTTTTATGTGCCGCCTACTTGGTGCTATATTTTTCTCTAAATATGTAAAAGCATATGACATATTCCGAAATATGTTAGCATATTCTCAAATATGCTTTTAGGTCGAAATATGCAAATATGTCAAATATGCAAACACGAGGATTTAAATTATTCTACTTTTCTGAAACAAATTTGTATGAATCAGAAATTTTTGGACCCCACAATAAAAATATGTTTCCACCGAAAATCCGATGTCTAATAATGATATTTGTCATTTTGGGTAAAAATATCGATATTTCGATATATCGGAAATGTTTTCGACAAACCTAGAAAAAACAAGAGAGAACGCATATGAATTTGTTTTTTATACCCTGTTCTCATTAAAAATGGGAAAAAGGGGATCATGAAGTTGTGCAAATGTATGTAAAAGCCAGAAGGAAGCACCTCCGACCCCATAAAGTATATATATTCTTGATCAGCATCAACAGCCGAGTCGATTTAGCCATGTCCGTCTGTCCGTCTGTTTGTCTGTATGAACGCGTTGATCTTAGAGACTGTAACATATAGAGCCACAATTTTTGGCATGTATGTAGGTGTATATTGTACCCACATCGAGTTGGTTTCAGATTTGGAAAATTCCACATCCTTCATCTTTTAGCAGCGAAAAACTGTCTCTCTCTCTCTCTCTGTATGAACGCGTTGATCTTGAGACTGTAAGAGGTAGAGCCACAAATTTTTGCATGTATGTAGGTGTATACTGTACCCAGATCAAGTTTGCTCCAGATTTGGCAAATTCTTCCTCCTCCTTCTTCTAACCGCGAAAAACTGTCAGACCTACAATTTTAAAGCTTGAACCTAGTGTCTGTCTATTCTGTATACCACTATAAGATCCGAGCAAAAACACCGAAGATTTGCAAGGGCGCCTCCCATTTATTCAAATAAATTTTAAAATAAAAGGAGTTCAAAGCTATAGGAACCACATTACTTGGAACAGGGTATTTTGCTGTCGGGGCACTCGACCGCAACACTCTTACTTGTTCTCTATGTAGTCTTATGGAAGGCGTGGCCCTTAAACGGTCCAAGCCTTGAGCTTGGGCACCTCTGGCTTAGAACATTAAGATCGTAGTTTCAGGAAGGTTTGACATATATGGGACATATACTTCTCATATTTACTTGCAAGCAGAAGAAGTTTATTTTCAATTTAAGAAACGGTATACTCCCACAGTTTTGTAGATAGATGATTCGTAGTTTTTATATAGATAGTTAGTTATTAGCAGGGTTCTCAAAGTACCGTACAAAGTACCGTACAAAGTACCGTACAAAGTACCGTACTTATGTTTAGTACACAAAAAGTACTGAACAAAACCAAGTACCGTACTCATAAAAGTACGGTTCATTTTTCGTTTCGTACTGTACGAAATCACAAGTACGGTAAATAATTTGTAACGCACCGACCAAAAAAAGCAAGTACGGTACAGCGTCGTAACGTACCGACCGAAAAAAATAAGTACCGAACTTTTTTGTGTTCAGCACTCGTACGTACTAAACAATTTTAGTTACGTACAATTAAGTACAAAATGGTTTTTAGTTAAGTACACGGAGTGTAAAACGAATTTAGTTACAGACTTTGTGATAGGTGCACTGACTGAAGACTTATTAAATAGCGAAAAAAAACAAAGAGGATAAAAATGACTGAAGATCTATTAAAAAAAATCCAAAGAGGATAAAAATAGTAATTATGAAAAACGTAATTGCCAACCAATTAAAAAATCATGACAGGATCAATGCATAGGCGCAATTCGCAGCCAACGGGTCTCCATGGTAACAAAACCGCGAAATGCTTAAGAAATTGATTTTCAAAGCCACAAATGATCACTCATAACTGCATTGCCCTTTCTATGACAATACCGAACCGCGATTAATACCAAGGATGACCAAAGGTAAAGAACATAGCTAAGATCTTAAAAACTGTTTCAAACCACTGTCTGTTACTGACAAATCATTAAATCGCGGAAAAATACCAAAAAGGATCAAAAAATGTCATAATGCCAAACAAACTTTACTTTGAAGATAGTGAAAAATCATGTCAGGATAAATGCAAAGGCGCAATATGCGGCTAAGGGGTCTCTGTCTCAAGCACCAGTCCATTGAAGTTGTATTTTGACGGCCGCCCCATTCTTTTTTCAGTAGCAAATTAACTTTTTACAAACAGAAAACGGTTTTTAATCAATACTTGATTCCACAAAAGTTGATTGATAAGTTAGCCTGCTTAGTGACTTGCCACAACTTTTACAAATTATGAGGGTCCATAACTAAAATCATTTTGCACTTATCTGTGCCGACCACGCAGGTCTCAGTGGCCCTACCCAATATTTGCACAAAATTGCGTAATAGACTTAGTGCTAATGCACTAGAAAACATACTAATTGTAAAACTGAATTCTAAATAGCTCAAAGACATACACATTGAATAAAAAAAGTTTATTTAATAAACAATCAATACAATTGGAACTATTTTTGAATAACGCTTATGCATTGCATCTGACAGGCTTTTATACAAATTTACAAGCGAAAATGGTGGATAATGGCCATATATGGTTCGCGGTTCGGTATTGTCATGGACAGGGAAACGTAGTTATGTGTGATCATTCGTGGCTTTGAAAAGCAGTTTCTTAAGCATTTCGCGGTTTTGTTACCATGGAGACCCGTTGGCTGCGAATTGCGCCTATGCATTGATCCTGTCATGATTTTTTAATTGGTTGGCAATTACGTTTTTCATAATTATTATTTTTATCCTCTTTGGATTTTTTCGCGATTTAATAGATCTTCAGTCATTTTTATCCTCTTTGTTTTTTTTTCGCTATTTAATAAGTCTTCAGTCAGTGCACCTATCACAAAGTCTGTAACTAAATTCGTTTTACACTCCGTGTACTTAACTAAAAACCATTTTGTACTTAATTGTACGTAACTAAAATTGTTTAGTACGTACGAGTGCTGAACACAAAAAAGTTCGGTACTTATTTTTTTCGGTCGGTACGTTACGACGCTGTACCGTACTTGCTTTTTTCGCTCGGTGCGTTACAAATTATTTACCGTACTTGTGGTTTCGTACAGTACGAAACGAAAAATGTACCGTACTTTTCTGAGTACGGTACTTGTTGTGTACGGTACTTTTGTTGTGTATACGAACCCTGGTTATTAGCAATATGTATCGATTTGCTGAAGAAATGATAAAGATCGGATGAGCGGTTCTCAAGTTATGAGCAAAAAGAAATAATCCCCCCCCGCACAACCCTTCCCACGCACTCACAACCAACACCGCATTGCATTCATCAAAGAGAGAGAGAGAGCGAGAGAGAGAAAAATAGAGACGAGCATAGCGGCAGCGCTGCATTCAGCTTCTACACCGGGAACAGAGTATGTTATAGTCAGGCTTGACCGACTTTCTCACTTGTTTTTAAATTATGATTGAGGTGTCAGACCAGAATGGTGACAATTCTGCGTTAATTTTACTTTGAATCGTCAAAATCGGTTCAGTGTATATCACCAACTGGTGTATATCATGGCCGCCAGTTCGAAAAACGTTGTTTCGAGATAAATGCGGTTAAAGTTTTAGGTAATGTGAAAATTACTTCTATTAGCGAAGACATTGTTCGACAAAAAAGGCTATATCATCTGAAGTATTTCGAATTTAAAAAATCCTTTGGGGCGATATTCTTAAATATTCAAGTTATTCTAAAAATGTAAAAATAAAAAAAAAAAAAATGTTGCACAGAATATACCCCCATTGAAAAGAAATGGTTTCTCTGAGTGTACTAAGGCCACAGAATTACTTGACGCCTTTAGTCAATGTGAATAACAATTGTGTGGTTTTTATATGTTTTCAGCCCTGGGGGGTTAATAAGTTCCCCCTTATGCGAGAAGGCATTTCTATGAGTATCTTGAGAACAGGTACAAAGTTCTGGTCCAAAATATTTCATTTAAGCTGGACATACCTGACTAAGGAAGAATCCGGACAGAAACAACTATTCCTAAAAATGTTTAAAATTTTCTACAGAATTGAGATTTTTAGTTCTGTACTTCGTTTGCCTACTTACACAATTTAACGCCAAGTCACTGCTACTGTGTTGTCTTTAAATCCGATTGGACCCTGCCAGCAGGCCATAAATAAAATGTTCCTGGCATAAACAATAAACTAATTTCAAATAGGCTGCACAAGCACACACAGAATGAACTCACTGATATCAAGATTTTCAAGTGACCCATTACCTAGCAGCATTCTACTCTCAACTCATGATGTGTGGGATCATAAATTTTACAGCTTTCTCAAATAAATTTCACAAAATAAAATATGTCAATGGAGCTCAGCGAATCGTTGTGTAAAAATAGTCATAAATATTTGCGCCATTATGCGACTGTTTTTTTTAGACCACTCGTCGGCGGGGTAGCAAATAGCTTAATAATATTTATGTGGCAGACGTGGGCTGGGGTGTGTCTGACCCGGACATTTCTCTAAAATGCGATTAAAAATTGCCAGTGAACAAAATAGCACGATAAAAACAACGCCGTCAACGTTTATTGTTTGCTGTCAACGTATTAAATTTTTGAAGTGTTTTTATGGCCATTCTACTTATGTCGTCCCGTGTGTGTGTGTGTGTGTGTGTGTGTACAGCAGTTGTGTTCCGGGGGTGGCTGAACAGTGATATAAAATACGATTGAATCGTAAACAATTTAGCTGTGCATCTAAAATTAGATCAATTCCAGCTTCAGTCAATAATATAGGCAAATTCTGTAGGCGTATTTACATTAAGCTCATGTAAATACGCCTACAGAACGAATGCAAATTTGTATTCTATAAGCAGCTTAGAAATGGGAAGTTCCGTACCTAGCTATGTGAGTTAGGAAATACCTCATTAGAGTTAAATGGAATTTTTAAAATGTTCCCAAAATTTGTCACACGAATCATGTTACCCCATTAAATTTGTTGTCCGCCTCGAAGGACCAACATAACTTGTAGCTGTAAATTCACAATTCGCTGGGATTGGCTTATCTCAATCGATATAGACGGAATCCCTGTATGGTCCTTGGGTCAAATTACCAAAATGGTTAAAAAAACGAAAAAACCAAAGGCCGCTCTTAATGTAATTCAATTATTAATATCAATTCCATTTGAGGCTAACCGTCTGACAATCGTCTTTTCTTTTGTCCTTTGTTTGCTTTTAACTTTAATGAAATCGCCACTTGACAAAGGTTCAATGAAAGATTGATTGAAAAAACATACTCAAGTGGCAGCCAGCTAGGGGGATGGTGGGGGAGTGGTCATAATTATGCGCATAAATTAGACCAAGGTACAGCCCGCCCCCAATCCCTAACGACACAAAAAGCTGCTTGAAGCTTAGCGCCAAAGTTTGATGTTTTATTCTGCGAAACTTTCATCTCAATAAGCTGGGGCTGCCGCTGCTGTTTTCAAAAACGTCTGCAACATTTTGACAAATTACCCAAATTATAAAATAATTAAGCGTCAAAGTTGATTAGCAAGAAACGCCACATGCATCACCTCAAATTGTAAATATTTAAGACTTATTAATAATTTTTGAAAATATTCTTAAAGCACAAGGAATTTTAGGAACTGACTTCAATCGTTTCAAGTGTCGTTTGTTTGGGTTCTGGGCTTTGCAAATGATGCTGATGGTAGGTTAGGTTAGGAAGATCCCAACATAACCCTTTCTACGCCGTGATCGTAGAGGAAGGGGCCTTTACATTAAACCATTTAGAAAGTAGCACGTTTAGGAAAAGACCACCCAAAACTGGATAGTAACAGAAGAGGTTCTGTACACTCTTCTCTTCATCCCTTGAATTGCAACTTCTACAGGAGTCATCTTTGTTACCCCAAATTGAGTTTCAGTGCTCATATCACCCCAAAGCCTTCTGTACACTGCTCTAGTCCGTCCTGTACTTGAATACTGCTCTTCTGTTTGGAGTCGGCAGTATAAAAAGCAAAAGGATCGTATTGAATCAATTGAAAAGCAATTCTTACTTTAATTTAATTTTATTTGACAAAACTTCCTGGTGCTACAAGTGAATACTTAATGATTATTGCACCAGTCACAAAAACATAAAAAAGAAAATAAAAACGAGAAGGCCAAGCTAACTTCGTCTTTGCCGAAGTTTTTATACCCTTGCAAATGTTTTAATACATCAGAGTTTAAGAACGCCAGCATTAAAACAAACAATTTTTCTCATTAAAACCCACTTTTCGACCGATAGTTCCTATGACAGCTATAAGATATAGTCATCCGACTTTGACCAAAACTTCCAAATCTCTGTAAAAGCGCATAATATTAATAATCGCTGAAGTGAGACACGTTAACATTAAAAACAAAAAAGTTTTTCTCATTAAAACCCACTTTTCGACTAATAGTTCCTATGACAGCTATAAGATATAGTCATCCGATCCGGTCGGTTCCGACATATTAGCAGTGTGCAGTAAAAAGAAGACTCTGTGCAAAGTTTCAGCCCGATAGCTCCAAAACTGAGAGACTAGTTCGCGTAGAAACAGACAGACGGACGGACGGACAAAGCTCAATCGACTCAGCTCGTCACCCTGATCAAGAATATATGGGTGATTCCATGAAAAATCCCCCCCCGTGATTTTGAATGGATCGAATTAATTTTTTTTCGTATTCCCTTGTTGTAAAATAGTATATACGTATTTTCAGCATTTTGCCGAAATTTGCTTAATTCGCGGGAAAAAACGATTTGAAAATTTCCCATATTTAAAAATTTAATTAAATTCAATTGCTTGCTATTCAAAGCCATTGGTGATAAAAATATTTTAAAAATCTGTAAACTAACATCTGAACCCAAACTTTCAAATTACTTACGCTAAAAATTTCAACAAATATTTTGGTTTCCAAATCGCGAAAATAAGTAAACAAAAATAGAGGAAAGCTAACTTCGGCTCGACCGAAGTTTATATACCCTTGGAGCATGATATATTTCTGCCAGTTTTTTATATGGCAGCTATACGATATATTCATCCGAATTTGATCAAACTCTCTAAAAGTGTGTTGAGACAGATAATATTTATAACTGAAACGTAAAAACACGCTACCATTGAAAACAAAAGAGTTTTTCTCACTAAAACTATTTTTTCGACCGATCATTTCTATGGCAGCTATATGCTATAGTCTTCCGATTTGGATCGGACTTGACAGAATTATGTGTTAGCATATCATTTTGATCAGTAACGAGTTTGGGAGTGATAGCATTAAAAACAAAATAGTTTTTCATACTAAAACTTTTTTTCAGACCTATTTTTTTTTATTATATTTTTCTTTAAAACTTGCTGAAATTATGTGAAAGCATTAAAAACTTATAAATACGATGGTTGGGAGCGATAACATTGAAAAACAAAAAAGTTTTTCACTAAAAACTACTTCTTCAACCGATCGTTCCTATGGCAGCTATATGCTATAGTCAGAGATTAAAACCGAAAAGAATAACGGTTTGAGTTAAGGTTACTGTTTTGGCCGATCGCTTTTTTTACGGTTATATGGTTTGTTACGGTTAGGGTTACGGTTATTAGCCTTATTCTGTTTCGTTTCCCGTTTTTACGACGGTTATCAGTATAAAACATTACTTTGACAAATCATGCCTCATTTGGAACCCATTTATTCAGTAAATGTTCTTAGTTCAAATTTCTTACACAGAATTTTTACCTATTTTCGTCTGTTTTTAAAGTTTAACAATAAGTTTTAACTAAATAAAGAAACTACTCCATTGTCAGATGTATCGAGTTAAGTTTATAATAAATGGAACATTGCTCAACATAAAGTGATTGTTTTAGTGACCTTTTGGATTATAAATCGTAGAGCTTATAGGCAGGCTCTAGGCCTTAAGTTAACTTTTTTAGTCCAGTTGAGTTGTTGACAACAACAAGACTATTTCTCGCAATGTACCTTCAGATAACCAATGTTATCATCGGAAATGACATCTTAGTTGATATTGTAATTACATCTAAAAAATTCTAAAAGCATTTAGAGTTTAACTGTCCAGGCGAGCCCCGCGGTGTCATTATAAATTTAACAGGGTTCGGAATTGCTTGCTCACGAGTCGCCCGCACTGACACTTTCGACTCCTGTCTGCGTGAGTGAGCGAAATTCAAATCAGCAAAGTGCACTCTGCCCGTGCAGACAGCCACTGCACACGTCGGTGCACTCTGCTAAGAGAGCAGGGTGCAAGCGCAAAAGACGCTGCTCTGTGCAGACACACTGGGCAGCATAGATTATCGCGTGGAACAAGTGCACGGATCAAGCACCTGCTACCGCAGCGAGGGACCTACGTGCGCTCAGTACCCGCTGCCGCTGCTAAGGGCGTTGTTTTATATATGTTTGCATATATGCGAAAAAATTGAGGAGAATTTATGACTTTAAAACGTTTGGGTGTTCGCGTATTTATCTTTATTAGGGGCACAGATTGTACTTGGTTCATCATGTGAATTCATGGCGATCGAAGTATATGCTCACTTGTGGAAATTTTCCTTTTATAGTACACACCGAAAAAACCGCCCCATACCGGATCTGGAAAATCCGCAGAATGACCTATACCGTAAAAAAAAATAAAAGTCGCTCTTGGCCCACTTTTCACCCCCTTACAGCTTATAACATATCAAAATTTAGGGTGCCAGGTTTCAGCAAGCAGCCTTACATGGGATATTTCAAAAAAAACAATTTTACCATTTTTATCAAATTCACCCTTGATAAAAAGTAAAATACAATCTGTGCCGCAATAAGATAAATACGGGATTGCAAAAACGTTTTAAAGTCATAAATTCTCCTCAAATTTTTGCATATATGCAAACATAAACAACAACAACGTCCTTACGCAAAGAGCAGCGTAATGGAGCGCGTAGCAGTAGGTCCCCGCTACAGCAGGGTGCCCGATCCCGCGTGCACCTGCTGCCTGCACACGAGCAGAGTGTTGCACTTGTGTGTACTTGCTTACTGCACACGAGCAGTGTGCTGCACTTGTGTGCACGGAGTCTGCAATACGCGTAGCGTGCAGGCACTTGCACCCTGCTCGCTAGCAGAGTGCACCGGCACGTGTGCAGTGACGGCCAGCACACGAGCAGAATGCACTCGCTGCACGCTAATGGTACCCGCTCGAGAGCAGTGCAGCAGCTGCACTCACGAGCAGCGTGCAAAGTGCAATTCCGAACCCTGAAATTTGAACCCTAAAAATAAACGATCAATACTTACTTATGTAGGCGGTACTGCTAACACAACTTTGGATAACTCAAAAAGATCTACTTCTTGTTTGTTTTACAAAACATATTAAATGAAGAAGAGATTGTTCATTAGAACTGTTTAATTTTCAGATTTTCTTGTACGTGATACCTGAATAAATTATCATATAGTGTATAGTGCACTGCAAATTTTCGTCAAACTTGAATTGGGGGCTTGATTTCCCAGATAATTCAATCGAATTAATGTTGTCCATTATTCGAGTTTGGTATGAGTTGTGTAATCTTTCGAACCAACAAATATGTTCATTCTAGAAAGATGTTGCCTGTTGCCTCATCACACTACATTGTCGGAACTCTGGGAATTTGGTCGAACAATTTCCGCTACAAGACTTCCAGCATATGAGAACCTAGCTTCTAGCACCAATGTTTATAAGATACTTCCAGGCACTCCTAGTTATGCCAGCCCATTAGCAACAGTACGGCCTATACTGGTAAATAAGCAGCCAAATTCTAAAGAATAAACTCATATGTACATATGTAAAATGTTGATTAGACTGACTTTCTCCCATACGATTTTCAACCTGCCAGACGATCTTTTTGCACAAATAGCTTAAAATATTCTGTAGCCCTTATTGAAAATTTATGAAAAATCCAAAATCAGATATATTAGTTTTGATGGCCTCGAGAAGGCTTTTAAAAGTTCCAATTTCTCCTCAATTTATCTTTTACAAAGTGTCGAACATATAAATTAAATATTTCATGTTAAATTATATGTTCAATGGTGTTGAGATGAGCACTCTGGACTTTGAATCCCAAGGACCGAGATCAATTCCTCGGTAGAACCTTAACATTTTTTTATAAATAACTAAAACTAAATAACTGTTATATAATTTACAAGTGCATACAGAATATTTTTCCTTTCCAATACATATTTGTGTAGTTCGAAGACACAATAAGGGATATGCCATAATCAGCATCATCACTAAGTTGGTGCCGTCCGATTGTGTTGCTGAATCAATTGTACGAGATTGGAAATAATTTATTTTTTACAATTTTCACAAAATTTTTGTTTGCCTACTATGACGTTTCTAGCAGCTCAAAAACAAAATTAAGGGGAAAATTGAACCTTTAAAGCCTTTCGAGGCCATCACAACTCAATATATCTGATTTTGGAATTTTGATAAATTTCATAAAATATACAGAATTTTTCCATTTGTGACAAAGATCTAGACAGTCTAATGTTCATTGTACTTAGTTGAGGAAATAATATTTGTTTCGGTTACGGTACTGATAACCGGTTTGTAAATAAAAAGGTTATACGGTTACGGTTATAGGAAAAATTTTTTTTTTCGGTTACGGTTACGGTTTCGGGTTTCAAATTTAAAATGGTTTAAGGGTTAGAGGTTATTTCGTTTCTTAACGGTTTTTTTTCTGGCTATAGTCATCCGATCCGGCCGGTTCCGACAAATGTGCAGCGTATTTGTACCAAAAGACTTCGTGCAAAGTTTTGTTACGATAGCTTTAAAACTGACGGGGAGATAGCATAGAAACAGATGGACGGACAGACGGACATGGCTATATCAACTCAGCTCGTCACGCTGATCAAGAATATATATATACTTTATGTGGTCGGAGATGCTTCCTTCTATGCGTTACAAACATCCGGACAATTTTAATATACCCTCTCCAAGGGTATAAAAATTAATTGCCGCGAATGGGACGTTTTTTTTCTTCATTTTTTTCTCAAAATTTGGTCTTGCATCAAGGAACTTATTGTATTAAGCTGTAAATGGGAAATCCAGTAGTTCCAGAGTGGCTTTTTTTTCATTTATTAAAATTCAAGACAAGTCACTATAATACGGCTGAATTTTTTAAATCGCGGTTTTCTCAATGCTAAACCAACAATGGGTACAATATCTTAACTATTTTCAAGCACAAATATTACCCTCCTAAAATTAAAACATACTAAATCTGATAAAAGGCCATAACTCTGGCACTATTGGATTTCCATTTACATCTTAATATAAAAGTTCCTTGATGCAAGACCAAATTTTGAGAAAAAATGAAGAAAAAAAACGTCCCTTTCGATGCAATTAATTTTTGTTTACTTATTTTCGCGATTTGGAAACCAAAAATAATTGTTCAAATTTTTAAGCGTAAATAATTTGAAAGTTTGGGTTCAGATTTTAATTTACAGATTTTTAAAATATTTTTATTACCAATGGCTTTAGATAGCAAGCAATTGAAAATAATTAAATTTGTTAAATAGCTAAATTTTCAAATCGTTTTTTTCCGCGAATTAAGCAAATTTTGGGCCAAATGATGAAAATACGTATAAATTATACTATTTTACAACAAGGAAAACGAAAAAATTTAATTCGATCCATTCAAAATCACAGGGGGCGATTTTTCATGGAATCACCCATATATATTCTTGACCAGCATCAACAGCCGAGACGATATAGACTTGTCCGTCTGTCCGTCCGTCTGTCTGTATGAACGGTTTAATCAAAGACATTGGAATATGAAGATGAGTAACGCCATACGATTTTTTTGCACACGATTTTTTTTTTTGAAATTTTGTCCAAAGCCAGAAAAAAAAAAGGGGGGGGGACCCCCTAGAGCCAACCGCGTTTTTGTACGCATACAGCGACAGTCGACGACTACACTATGGGTAATATTTCAATTTATCGGGTATTAATTAATAACTTTTAAAGTAAGCAAAATTTTTTGATGCGGTTTTTTTATTTTTGTTATGTAAACCCTCAGAAATATTTTTTGAAAAAGTTTGGGCGGGTTACCCCCAACCCAAAAATTAAAAAATTTTTTTTTTTTTTAATTTTTTTGGAAAGTGATATAAATCTTTACAAAAAAATTAAGTAATAATATTGAAAAAACATAATTTTGAAAATAAAATACATGAATTATCAAGAATTAATCAAAATTCTCTTCGTTTTCAACTTCTTAGTCAAACTGAAAAAATGGAGCGTAAGATTCATCTTCGAACTGATCGAAAGTATTCTCTGAGTATCAAATTTCACATGCTAAAAGGTTTATAACATCGATGGGAAGGGTAAGGGCTTTATGTTTGCGTACTCGTTTCATAAGGTTTGTCGATGATATAACTGGATCTGACGAATCCAATGCTCTATTAAAAACATCAGCGAAATTATGAATTCTGCTGTGCTTTCGTGCGTGATGAAGTCTGTCTTCTTTATATACTTTGTTGCGTGATTCAGACGCTTCTTCACCAAAGTATCCTACTGGAAGTACTGTATTTTCTATAATCTGCCTAGAATGGGCAATTATTTTATAAACAGTTGGTGTCATCGGCAGCCATTCATAAGTATCATTTCGCCAGTTTTAAAACAAAACTGTTCAAATTTATCGAAATGAATCGGTTGTTGACATGACAAACATATTAATATTGTTCGCAGATTTTGAATAATTTGCTGGTCAACTCCCGTTATTTCTGAAAATACTGCAAAGTCGTTGAATGCTTGTCGCGCTGTGTTCCCAATATTTGTATTTCCAGCTCCGTTTTGTTTCGGTTTATCAACCTTTAGGGACCTTTGGAACGTCCAATTTTTCGATTATTTGTTTCGTTAATTTGTAATTGGGTGGTGCTCATTAACCAATTTGAATGTTTTCGTTCAAAATAATTTATGTTCCTGTTGCCTTTTTGCCATCTGACCATCAAATTACTCCAAAAACTATGGCATCTGCTTTTCAAAACAGCTTCATAGTTTAAAACAACAATGTTTTAATTTAATTTCATTTTAAAAAAGTCCAAAATGGCTTTTTCTTGGTTTATGTGGCCTTTCTTTTTGCGCCATATATCGAAAAGCTCGGCGTTTGAAAACGCATATACACCTGCAAAAGATTAATTTGCGCCGGTTGTGCGGAAAAGTGCACATTAAGACTAAGGGCCGTTTTCTCATGTTCCTGTTTTTGCTCAAATCAAAATCCACCTAGATTTTGCAACTAGGTGGTTTTCGTGCAATTGGTTGTCTCATGTAGATTGTTTATGAGTTTGGGCATTTGCACTACGGTCACACCGGCAGGTCTGAAAAGGCACTAAAAGTAAGTTAGCAGCCCCTTTGGACTCGCTAGTTTGTTGATATGTCCCTTGAGCGCCAATTTTAAAAAAAGAAAGCAAGCATATTACAGAGGAGGAAAATTTTTTTCGCAAGCACGTGTAACTATGGTTGGAGATTAAGAAAAAGGACTATAGCTAAGTTCACACAGGCAAATAATTTAGACAAATTTTGATGAATATTTTGCTATATAGGCCAAATTAGGGAACTTTTCAGCCTAATTTGATCAAATTAATTGCATATGAAACCATAGTTTTAGTTTTAAATACAGTAAAATCAATAAACAAGGCAATTTGAATCACATTTTGGCCAAATTAGTTGCCTGTGCAAACTCAGCATAAGCATTGACCTAGGCCAATTAGTATGAGCATCTGTCTCTTCAGCATTGTCTGCAGGTGTCTTGTATACCAAAGGCACATACAATATTTTCAATTTTTGGTTTAATTATTAACAATTCAGATTTAACTGTTTTTTGCAGCAGTTGTTTTTTTATTTCAAAATTTTTTAAGTGTGACCATATGCGCGCACTCATAAAAATACTTAATATGAATTGTCATGTACATTGTTTTCAAATCAATGAGGATGAAGTACATTGCTACGAAATCCATCTAGATGGTTAGCCTTGAACATGAGCAAACGAAACGCAACAAATCCACCTAGATTTGCAAAAACAGCAACATGAGAAAACAAATGCTAACATTTTTTTAAAAGTCTCCCAAAGTTAAAATTTCTTTCCAAGAAATGACCCTGGAGAACCTTTTCTAATTTCACAAAATATTAGTAGAACACGCACAAAAACAAAATATTAGTACAACCAACATATAGTACAAACCTGTATGAGTGGTATCCATTTCAAGTTTTATTCAAAATAAACTTGCACTTTCCAAAATAACAATTGCAGAATTGGCAGCAAAAACATTGCAGTTTTAAAGCACGTGCGTTGTACAGCAACAGCTGACTTTGACAGCTGTTAGGCTTAACATAGGTCTGTTATTAAACATTTTGAGTATGGAGCTTTAAAGCTCGATCATTTCTTGAGACGTTAACATAAAAAACATTCAAATTTGAACAACTTGAGAAAATTACTAAATACCCGATAAATTGAAATATGCATATTGCAAAACCATTGTATGGGCGTTCGGCATCTTAGAGATTGTATTGGTCTTTGGTTTAATGGAGTTCGGCAGATATTTCATACGTGCTTATGGCTGCATGCTGCTGTTTCTCGAGCATACTAAATTTTTTTCAGCGTCAACACTTCAAAGGTGGATGCGGAAAATGAAAGATGTGACGGCTTCACTTATTTTGTATTTATCTGGCGACCTTTTAATTTTAAATTAGTGAGTTTAGCTGGCTCTAGGTCCGAAAAAGTTGTGTTTATTCACAACTGAAAACAACTTATGCATTTTATACACCAAAAACGAGAGCGTAAGTTATAATCGGCTCTAACCGACTTCGATATACCCGTTACTCATGGAAAAACATGTTTAACAGTGTTCCCGCGTTCCTTAGTGTGACCATCCGAATAGTATGCAACATTTTTTGGTTCACTTATAACTTGATAACCGTTCATCCGATCTTCCGTCCGTCCGTCTGTATGAACACCTAGATCTCAGAGATGGAAAGAAATTCCATCCACGGTTTAAAAAAAAAAAAAACAGTCAAACATGGTCAAACAGTCAAAACAATGTAATGGTATGGGGTTGCTTCCCCTGGTACGGCGTAGGTTCAATTTATATTGGAAATATAAAAAAATCCATATTGGAAACAGTTATGGTACCGTATGCTGAGGAAAATTTGCCATCACGTTGGGTACTTCAGCAAGATAATGATCCTAAACACACATCAAGTCTGTTATCTAAATTTGTCGAGGACCAAAAAGTTGACGTTCTGCAGTGGCCAATCCAATCCCCCTACCTTAACCCCATTGAAAACTTGTGGGGCGACTTAAAAAAGAAATTGGCAAAGCATTCATTTTCAAATAAACAAAAATTATGGGAAGGTGTCCAAAAACTGTGGTATGAGACACCAGTAGAGAACTGCCAGCCTCTTTATAAAAGTATGCCATAAAGAATAGCAAAAGTGGCCAAAAATAGAGGTGGATACACTGGATACTAAGTTAGGAAATACTAATTTACCTAAAACGAGAAAGGCAAAGCTAACTTCGTCTGCACCGAAGTTTGGATACACTTGAAATTGCTTGTCACAACGGTTAGCGACTTCGACCAAACTTCGCAAATCAGCTTAAAAACATTACATATTACCCATGACCGTGTTTGAGAGCGATAATATTGAGAACAAACCAGTTTTTCTCACTAAAACCCATTTTTCGAACGAACATTTGTATGGCATCTACAAGAAGAAGTCATCCGATCCGGTCGGTTCCGACATATTAGCAGCGTGCAGTAAAAAGAAGACTCTGTGCAAAGTTTCAGCTCGATAGCTCCAAAACTGAGGGACTAGTTCGCGTAGAAACAGACAGACGGACGGACAAAGCTTAATCGACTCAGCTCGTCATGCTGATCAAGAATATATATACTTTATGTGGTCGGAGATGATTCGTTCTATGCGTTGCAAACTTTTGGGCAAAATTATAATACACTTTTCAAGTGTATAATAATAAAACCAAATGAAATATCTTGAAGTTCTGTGGCCCCGAAGAATTGTTCGAGAGATTTACCAACCAACCGTGGGCAAAATCCTAGAGATGACTGTGTCGTCCTCGTATAAGATAATTGAACTTAGTACGTTTCTTGAATAAATGAGATTATAAATGGGACCGCTTTTTTCTGCATGGTTTGTCAAAGTGATACTTTATACTAATAACCGTAACCGATATCATACAACCGTAATATAACCGTAGCCAAGCCAAGCTTCTCTCAATCTCTTGGCGTGTGTGCTTTAAATTTTCGCACAAGAGAAAGGGACCTACAGTTTAACGCCGGATCCGAACGGCAAAGTTTGAGAAATTGCTTTTTCATGGCTAGTTACTTCACAGCTGGCGCCAATAGCTGGGTGAAGGTGACCACCGTATGTGTAAAAGCTAGTTTCTAAATAAAGAAAACAACTTTTATTATTAGATGTTTAGAGGCGGGATCGAACCCACGACCTCCCGCCCAGCAGTCCAGCACACTAACCACTGGGCCACATACGGCCATTGAGAGAAGCTTGGCTTGGCCCCGTTGGAGGAGCTGTATAGCCAGTTTTACCTTTTAATATAACCGTAACCGGACAAAATCGATCGGACTAAACAGTTACCGTAACCCTAACCGTTATTCGTTTTGGTTTTAGTCTCTGAGTACAGGAAAAACCGGAAATACTGATAACCGATAATGTTCATAAAGGTTACAGGGTTACGGTTAAAAGAACAAATTTTTTTTTGGTCACGGTGGCGGTTGAAAATTGTAAAGTGTTTTTCGGCTACGATTTTAATCTCTGTTTACCATTAAACTGGATTGTGAAGATATTAATTAATGCTTGGAAATTGGGCAGGGTGAAATGTGTGTTAATGTAGTTGACAAACTTTCTTAAAACCGAGCAGGCCCTCATATTTTTGACTTTTAGATTGGTGTCAACTGCTCATAGATTTTCTCAGTTCCGTGTTTGATTTACAACAATAACATACGTAGCAACAAAATTTTAGTTATTTAGCTAAATATTTCAACAATCCTGAAACTTAAATTACAAAAATGCCCATCGCAATGAAACCAAAACGTCCCGAGTCTAGCTTCTTAATGTGGCTAAATGCAAGTGGTCGAGCTCAGATTAAAAAGGAAAATCCAGAATTTACAACAATTCAGGTATCCAAAAAAGGGGCTGAATTGTGGAAACTAATGGGTGACGCGGAGAAGTGGTCGTGGCGCACCTTGGCAGCAGTCAAAATGCGCGAATACAGAATCAAGAAGCAAAATTGGCTAAACACACAATAAGATAAGCGCCTTACATACAAGTACCACCGGTGATCGACGCAAACTAAATTAAGGTAAAGTAAAACTAAATGACTCCAAATTCTGATTACTTTAAATTTCTTTTAACCGATTGAACGACACCTTCTATTTACCCGTCGACAATTGCCAACTGTTCAATCTTGATGAAAGTCCAAACCAGTGATTAAAACCAAAACAAATAACGGTTTGGCTTACGGTTACTGTTTTGGCCGATAGGGTTTTTCCTGGTTACGGTTATATTACGGTTACGGTACTGGTTACGGTTATCAATCTAATTCTGTTTCGGTGATAAAAGCAGAGATTCATTATAAATTCTACTCCTGAAAACAAACGCTCAACTCTTATTTGTGTGGGTGGATTTGGACTGTTTTCCCCGGATAATTCAATCAAATTTTTTTTTGTCCAACAATCTAATACAGTTAACTTTCTGCACGGCAGATAAAGACACTATATATCTCGGATCAAATAATATTGCACATAGGTCATAGCATCATTCCCAAACAGAATTGGTGCTCTAAATTCTAGCTCTTAAGACTATAGTTTGGTCAATTCTGAGTTGTTTTTGATTTCAAATTAACATTGAATCCAAATAGAACCTGAGGTTACAGAAAAAATCAGAATTAGCTGATGCCAAATTTGAGCCAAAGTCATTCATTTTTGGATCAGCTAAACTAGTCAGCATCCAGTGTTATATCACATACATATGTATATGGAAAGATGAGGAGGGTAGAGAATTTGCAATAGTGCGGCGCTATGTATGCATGTAAAATGTTCATTGTGCATACTTAAAATTTACGTCAGAGCGGGCCATGCATAATGAGGTCAGAGAGGAAGGGCATATTTTTCTGTCCTCTTCATTTGTCTTGCCCTACCCCCCCCCACAGGTCTAGACCAAAGCTGGCCCCCCTATATACCACAGGCCCAAAGCCAATATTTTTTTATTTAAAAATAGAAGAAATTTTTGTTTTTTTTATTGGGTGAAAATTGTGTTTGATTGAAGTTGGTGGCTGTAGTGTGGAGAGAGCTTTCTTGCTCACCAACATAAGCACACTTTTCTGTCCTCTAAAGTATCACGGCACTGATTTACGTTTATCGAAATTTTTTACCAAAAGAGAAACCAAAATTACCCTGTATATTTGTTTCTGTTTCGGTTCGGATAACCGGTTATGGTAATAAAGGTTATTGGGTTACGGTTAGAGGAAAAATTTTTGTTCGGTTACTGTTTTAATCTATGGTCTAAACTAATTATAACATTTTCGAGTTTATAATTGCTATTCGGGGAGGAAACAAATCCAACATATCTAAGATGTTACAAATCCGTTCAGCAGTTCCTGAGATAAAAGTGGTGTATATATGTAAGTGGTCTTAAATTTTCCTTCGAACTTTCAGACAGAGGTCGCAAAAATCGCTCTCCCGTTTGCCTGTGTCAGAAAAGGACCGCTTTTGTGCTAGCGGCATTCAATAAAGGTACTGAAACTTAAACTACGCTCTCTCGCTAAGAGAGGCTCTTTGGTTGTGAGAGGAGAAAAACACATATATATTTTATACTCTGTACCGAAGGTACATAGAGTATATTAAGTTTGTGCAAATGTATGTAACAGGGAGAAGGAAACATTTCCAACCCTATAAAGTATATATATTCTTGATAACCGAGTCGATTTACCATGTCCGTCTTTTTCCCTCCCTCTCTCCCTCAAATAAGATCAAATTTAAATACATATGTAAAACGTGGAGAATCGTATTTATATTTAATTTATCTAAAAACCCCCAAAAAAAACAAAAAAAAAAAAATTGAAATTTTTTATTGTTTTTTTTTTTTTTACTAAAAAATTGAAAAAATTAATTTTTTTTTTTTCCGG
Source organism: Lordiphosa stackelbergi (assembly GCA_018904235.1). Classification (NCBI taxonomy): domain Eukaryota; kingdom Metazoa; phylum Arthropoda; class Insecta; order Diptera; family Drosophilidae; genus Lordiphosa; species Lordiphosa stackelbergi. The sequence continues at coordinate 84,977 of JAEIFU010000946.1, forward strand.
AACACAAACCAAAAAACACAATGTTCTAGACCTCTTTTTTCCCGCGGAAAGCATGTATGCAGGGGGGTAAAGGAGTAATTAATTTTATTGTTTTTAATTACCCGGATATATATTTTTTTTTTTGATAACCACTCCCATAACCAAATTTGTGGTTATTATTTTTTGATGTCCCGCCCTGTTACCATCCCCCTAGATTTATATACGTTTTGCAGGGAAGCCAAATAATCTTTGTTACCCGCTAGGGGTGATGGGGGAGTTATTATCCATGCAGTAAGTCCGAAATCGTTCGAAAGCCGCTTATGAGTCGAATCGACATACGCCGATGCGCCTTTCTGGCTTCTCTTGTGTACAACGGAAACTTCGTTGCCTCCGCCCATACCGGCGCAGCGTATTGCAGTGTGGTTTTAGCCACTGTTGCTAGAAGCCGTCTTGTAGGGGGCTTGGGTCCGCCGATGTTTGGCATCAGCCTAGCCAGCGCAGCCGCCGTTTTTGCTGTTTTCTCCCCAGCATACTGAAGGTGGTCCCGATAATTTAGTCTCCTGTCGATGAGTATCCCCAGGTACTTCAGGTGATCAGCTGGTCGCTTCCTCGCGTCTCCTATCGTAATCTCGATGCTCTCCACCTTCTTTCGGCTGCTTATGAGGATTACTTCTGTTTTGTGTTCTGCGAGGCTTAATCCTACCTGCCGGAGCCAGCTATTGGTAGATGCAATTGTGCAGTTCGTTTTTTGGGTTACTTCTTCCAGCGTCTTTCCGACGACTGTTATGGCTATGTCGTCTGCGAACCCGTGTATCGCCGATCCAGGTGGTTTGCTGATATTTAGCACTCCATTGTACATCACGTTCCATAGGATAGGGCCCAGCACTGATCCTTGTGGAACTCCTCCTGAGATGTTATAGGTATGTGTTTGCGTGTGTGTGTGTTTGTCAATTGTACAGGGTATTTTGCAGTCGGGGAAACTCGACTGCAACGGTCTTACTTGTTACTCTACGAGTAACGGGTATAATGAGCTGGTTGCCTATACGGTACCGTTTCATAATTCTCCCGAATGAATCTTCAGTAGGCTTATCGCTGGAGAACACATCGCTTCACCTGCCCTGCCATACAACCAATGTTTTAATCGGTTGGGAACCTCAAAAAACAAAGGAAGTAAAAATAGGACAAGCTGGCCATGTCTTCAACTTTTTGGGGTAAATAAGCTTAAGCTTTAGCTCAAAGTTCCAAGTCCAAAAGCTACTGCTCTTGAGAGAGCTTAGGACTGGCCGTTACTGGCTTCACCTTATATTTTTACATCATCAGCTTAACAAAGCATAATTAGCCCTCTAGACGTGCGTCTGCAAAACTGTTCAAGTCCAATTTTTTCCCCAGTTGAGTTTAAACAATGTTAACTCAAATCATGTTCTTAAAAATGGAACAATTTCAACTCAATTTGGGATTTTTCGTTCTCAAAAAATTGTTCTTGAAGTGAAAATGAGTAAACCCGTTCATGCATAGTTTTTGGTAACTATTGTGCTCGTTTGGCGTCCAATGTTCACTGTTTTTTCCCTCTACCTTGTTAATTATACCTTGGATTCATTCAGCTTCTGAAAGAGAAGCTAGTCACTCGCACCATATGTGCGTATTATTTATGATTGTTGAAATTGATAAGCTCTCTTTTGTATGGTGAGCAGATTCATGTCAGTCGTGGCTAAAAAAGTCGTAGTTCAAGTCATTGACACAGATTTTTCGTCCACAAACTGTTTTTATGGGGAACCTTACCCAGACCCTCGCTTCTCTTTAATATCTATGAAATAATTTGAAACAATTTCTTTTCTTTCAGATACATCTACGTGTGTCACGCTCCCATGGCCCGCACCTGGTGCACCATGCCGCGGGTAAAGCGCTGCACCTTCTACATAGTTCTGTTGGCGTTCCTTCACCAACTGCCTCGCTTCTTTGATCGCAGCTACTTGCCGATGGATATCAATTGGCAGGGCAATGAGACCGAGGTCTGTCATTTGGAGACATCCGATTGGGTCCACGAATATATTGGAGTGGATCTGTACTATACCAGCTATTTTCTGTTTCGTGTGTTGTTTGTCCACCTGCTCCCCTGCATCATACTCGTCACACTCAACATTCTGCTGTTTGCTGCCATGCGACAGGCGCAGGAGCGACGCAAGCTGCTGTTCCGTGAGAATCGCAAGAAGGAGTGCAAGAAGCTGCGCGAATCGAACTGCACCACCCTAATGCTGATTGTGGTCGTGTCGGTGTTCTTAATAGCTGAAATACCCATAGCTGTGGTCACCGTGATGCATATCGTCAGCTCTCTGATTATCGAATTTCTGGACTATGGCATAGCCAACATTTTCATAATGCTAACGAATTTCTTCCTGGTGGTCAGTTACCCCATCAACTTTGGCATTTACTGCGGCATGTCGAGACAGTTCCGTGAGACCTTCAAGGAGATATTTTTGGGTCGCATTGTTGGGAAGAAGGACAACTCGTCGAAGTACTCCATTGTGAATGGGCCCCGCACCTGCACCAATACCAACGAGACGGTCCTATAGTAATTGGTGATGTTGGTGCCCGGGCGTGGTAGCGCCGCTGTTCGCACCGCCCTGGCAGGGCACCAGCATCAACGGCGTGTCAGTGCCATGGACATTATAACCGAAGAGATTAATGTGTAGGGGGAGAGTCGCGGTTTCAAGGCAAACAAAAAATTAAATTCAAATTTACCATGAATTAAAAAATCAATAGAAAAAGTTCAATGTCCGTTCGCAGTTCTGCTACTCTAGACGTTTTTTGATGTTACAAAATCCACAGAAAAACAAAATAACTTAGCTAATTAACAAAAAGTTCTGAGTTTTTTGAGAAATAAAACTATTTACACTTAGGCTTCAACTAATGATTGAAATATGTGAAACAATTTTTGTATAAACTTTTTAAGTTAAAATGGAAAATAAGGAACGCAACTTTGTTAAATTAGAATTACTCGTTTAAATTCGTAAACCATTTGAGCCCCAAGAGTTTACCGATTTAAATGACAAAAATATATATGTGTACAATGACGAATTTCAAGTGTGTGTGTGTGTGTGTGGCTAAAGCAGCGAGCCCATCCGCCCCGACAGAATCCAGAGGCACAACCCAGAGTCACTCAGTGCATAGCACACTAATACCCTATTTTTTTGGTGGGCATCGCTGAACTACAGTCTATATACATACACACAAGCATACATAAATACATACATAAATGTATAAGCCAAATGAATGTCTTGTTATTTTTTTTTTTTTTTTGCTAGTCCCTAAGCGTACTCAATGTTCTCGTATTTCCAAACAAACAAAAAAGTTTCAAGTTTAAATGTTTAAAATAAATAAGCGAAAATCCAACTCACATAAAATGTGTAAACAACTTTAAATTTGATTTCCATTTTGACTTTGTATATATATTTCTCTAAGAAACATTACAATAAATAGCTAAGCACGTATACACTTGAATAAACTAACTAAATGTTTCGGAAAGATTTTG